>JZKD02S1097907.1:0-29497 GCA_000966675.3 Picea glauca | reverse complement strand
GGCCCGGAGAACCAAGAGCGGCTCACTGACCCCGAATTAAATGTCTCGCAAGCTGGTAGGTAGATGGATCCTCAGAAATTAATGAGGGATGGGGGGGTGAACCGCCCATCCGTAGAGCCGTTAGGCCTGACCAGTGCGAGGGAAATCGTGCCACATGCAACCTCGCAAGAGGATAAGGCATGAGGGAGAAACGATTGGGGGCAGATGCGAGGGGAGGAAGAGAACTATGGAGATATGCAGAGTGAGTGATAGCAGAGAAGGGGGAGAGTAACCCTCATTCTCGGTCACTAGAAAACCGAGACACAGTCTCGCACCATCGTGGTCTCAGCTCGGGGGTGGCTAGTGGTAAATCCTATCGTAATCGCTGAGCCTACGGTTGGGTGGAAACGAGCACCCCTCTCAGCAGTTGTACTTACTTCTGGTGTTATTGCTGATAAGTGTTTTACATATTGCACCTTGAAATTCATATGCTGACATATATGCTCATAAACTATGAAATTGTGAATGATTACAGTATAAGATTGTCTGTGCAGTGTTTTGGTAAGAAATGGTAGATGTATGCTTGTAACAGAAAAACCATTCATGGCTTATGTTGATAGATAAATTTATTTATGCGTAAGTTGAACCAAGTTAGTCTTCCAGTCCGTTCTCGAGAATTTGTTTCCCCCTTATCTGTCTCCAGGAATTCCCTGGAATAGATCTCTCCACAGAGATACCCTTCTTGGAAAAGTTTACCAAGAACCTGGAAAAAGGACTTGAATGTGCAAGTCTTAGCAACCCTGTACGAGGAAGAATGATCCTCTTGAAATCCTGAAGTAGTAGTGTAGGGATAAGTATCGACCGACGGACGAGATCCTGTCGGAAGATCTGTGGTCATTCACAACCGTTAGATTGGAGGAAGAAATAAGGGCATTACATGCCTTACCCCTTTTCTTTTATCTTCGTGAGTAGGGAGGAAATCGGGACTGTAGATCCCCAAGGTCTGTGGGAGTATCTGGACTATCGGTTTTTCCATGTCTAGAGAGCAGTGGGAGAGTGCACGATGTAGGACAGGTCTGAGCCGTCAGATCTTAGCTAGAAAACCCAATAGCCGTTGGATCTGTTAGGAGATGCATGAGGGTTAAGCCCTTGTGAATAGGGGCGAAATTCCCGAAAGAGGAGTCAGTATACGACATGGGACAGATCTGAGTTGTCAGATCTTAGCTAGAAAACTCGACAGCCGTTGGATCTTCTAGGAGATGCATGAGGGTTAAGCCCTCGTGAACAAGGGCGAAAGTCCCGAGAGAGGAGTCAGTATCGGGGATTCAAAGTTCGGAATTCCAGGAGTCCTGATGACAAGAGATTGGGATACTCCATGGTGAAAGTCTCGATATGATCTGGATCGTCCATCCGTGGAGGACACATGGCGGAGATCAAGAGTCCATCGGTATTTCGAATATTGTGGATTCGAGTTGATAGAGGATTTGTGTCATTGGGAGTCGCAAAATCCCGATTACTGAAACCCCCAATCGGTTTAAGTGTGAATAAGTTTAAGGAAAGCCAGGATTTGATCGTGACCGTTGATCATCCCGAAAAGATCACAACCATTGATCTTGGCTAAAGGTTGTCGTCGTCTATTGAAGGGACATGTGGCTGCCGATCGGAATTTTGGTGTTTTGGCACTCGGTAAACCAAAGGGAAAGAACCCTTGTCTTCGCGAGTCACGAAATCTCGATCACTGAAACCCCGAAATGGTGAGAGGTGCGAATGAGGTTAAGGAAATCTGGGATTTGATCGTGACCGTTGATCATCCCAAAAAGATCACAACCGTTGATCTTGGCTGAAGGTTTCCGTCATCCATCGGAGGGACACGTGGCTGTCGGTCAACGTTTCGGCATCTGGGAAACCAGAGGGCTAGAAAACCTTGCCCCCACGATTCGCAAAATCCCGATGCCCAAAATCTCGATACACGTTGTAGTGGAGAGGAGGAGTACCTAAAGAATATGGACCGTCCATCAGAGGAGACGTGTGGTGATCGGTCAGAGTTTTGGGAAGAGTCTCGAAATCCCGTGGACCATTGGATCCACACTCTCAAGAGCCATCGATCTCTTACACGAATTTCCATAATGGAGTTTGGAGATTTAAATGACAAGGAGTCTGGGAGTTGTTTCATTTCAAACTCCCGAGTACCGAAACCTCGAAAGGATCCATACCGTCGGATCAGGGGAGGCTTACAACCATTGATCTCCCTTTGGAGGGAAACTTGGGAGGCTTCGTGGTTTTCAGGGATTTTAATAGGAAAGGAAGAAGTCATGCATCGTGATTTTCCCGAATCACGAATGGACGGTAAGGGATTTTCTAGTTTAAGTGCGTGGTCATGGAACGTGATCACGAGGACAAGACCCAAACAGGAAACTTGTACTCGCCAGCCCTTTCGGGGTTCGGTGCTTCACTATGTCGAGGTTTGCAGAGTCGAAAGACTCGACGCTTTGGTAGCGCTGAGTCGCGAAGAGAGAAAGGATGCCATATTTGTTTGACCTATGGTTGTGACCCATGATCCTATGGGAACAGACGAGGGAAGAGCTAGCTTACGCTAGACCTCCGTAGACATTTCGGGGGTCTGATCATTGAGAAGTCGACGAAAAATTTGATTTCCATAGTGGTTATGTGACATTTTCCATGATGTCATATTTTATTTCAGCATCTCTCAGTGCCCTACTGAAAAAGGAAATGAGCTTCTCTAACCCTTCAACATTATTTTGCAATAAAATAGTTGCTACTGTGTCAGATGAAGCAAAAGAGAAAATTAGAAAATCCTTGGAGTAGTCAGGACTCATAAGCACAAGTGCTTCATTCAAGGCCTTCTTTATTTGATTGAAAGAATTACGAGCTTCATAATTCCACTTGATTTCATTTCCCTTCCTCAGCATGGTTGTGATAAACTTTACTAGGTCAGCAAAATTCGAAACAAACCTTCTCAAAAAATTAATTTTTCCCAAGAAGGACTGAACTTCTTTCTTGGATCTAGGAGGTGACAAAGTTTGGATAGATTCTACCCTTCTTGGATCAATCCTTACCCCCTCATATGACACAATGTGCCCCAACAGTTTCCCTTCTTTCATGGCAAATAATGACTTCTCTGGATTTAACGATAGACCAAACTTTATGCATTTCAAAAAGATCCTTTTCAAGTGGTCATGACGTTCTTTATCAGATTTTGAGAACACTGTTATGTCGTCCAAATAAATGACCACAAACTTGTCCCTTTCTCCAATAAAAGCTATGTCCATTGATTGCTGAAATGTTTCTTCTGCATTCATGTTGGCCCTTGGTTATGGAAGCAAGCGAAGATAAAGGAAGAAAAGGAAAAACATGAACTGAAGACATAGTGATTGTTACTAGGTCGAAGTGAGTAAAATAGCATAAAAGACAGAACAAAGTAAAAGGAAGCAAGAAATTGGACGAGGAGATCGAGGATGACAGATCAACAAGGAAGATGGATCGTGGACAACTCAACAAGCGGAAAAAGCCACTATTGGATGCTTTGGAGCACCGCATGAAAAGGAAGGAAAGACAGGCTGGTGAAGCCCTGAAAACGTGGGTCAAGTTGACCTAGGGTTTTGGTATCTAGGGTTTTGACACGTAGGTTTCGACCTAAGGCTGTTAGTGAGTGATTGTAATGTATAAATAGAGGTCTAAAATACCTCAGATGGGTTTGTGTTATGGTTGTTATTGTTGTTGGTACTAAGTTTATTGAGGATTCATTGTTATTGTGAGATCGAGTGAGTACTATTGTGTGTGAGAGAAGTGTTGAGTGTAGAGCCTTCTGGTATTGTAAGATCTTTAGCTGGGTGCGAAGATCGGTCCTGCAGTTGGGTGCACAGGAAGGGGAGAGGTAGAGAGGAGAAGAAAGAAGATCTCCTAGCTGAGAGAATAGACAAAAAATGTATGCTTCATATTAATATATTATAAATCACAGTTTTGTGGACGTAGCCCTAGAGAGAGGGTGAACCACATATATCTTTTGTTGTGTGTGTGATTGATTCTCTATTCTTTGTCATTTGGTATACTGTTATTGCATTATTGTGTTAGATCTGATAGATATATGTGTGGAGTAGATCTGAACTGGTAAAGGATATATGAATGTTGCATTGCTCTTGTATTAGATCCACTTGGTATTCCCTTTGGTTGTAGACATCTCTGTCCTGCAACACCCCCATAGCTACTTCGGGTGAGACTGCATCTTCTTCGCAGGTGTTGTTGAAAGGGCCAGTAGTTAGGGCTTGTTGGTGCGCTCTTGGAGCTGAACCATGGGTCTACCCTTGTGCCAACAAATGGTTCCGTTGCCGGGACAAGAATATTCTTGAGGGAATGTCAAGGTGGTTTCCATCGAAGATAGAGATTCAAAAGTGGATATAATACCAAGAAAAAGACTTTGCTAAAGTCGAGCACAAGAACCCTAATCTTAGTAAAAAAGATTGGTTGGAGAGATATATCTTTACTGATATACACAAAATTTTATTTGGAGGAATCCATCAGGAGATATATGAGTGGCTAGCTAGGGTAGAAGATACCCAATTTGAGATTAGATCTAGGCCACCTGTGGTTTGGACGTCGACTCTGATCAATAAGTTCAAGAGATTTGATAATGCCATGTCAAGAGCAATAGATCACTAGTTTGATAGTTCCATTGGAGGGTATATCGCCGAGTTTGTTGTTGACATAGTAGAGTCATATAGCCAAGCTGAGAGATATTTCTTTCAGGAACCTAGAGGAAATTTTTTACATTTTCTGAAGTTGAGGATCAAGATTCTATTGCATGAGAAGAACATATTGAAGATACAGTAGTTAGACAAATTCGAAAAGGCTAATGTTCAAGAATTCAGACAGTGACAACGAAACAGAGGTTGGACATACGCAGAGTGGGAGAGATTTCATAGAAGTTCATCTTGCGAACCTGTTTAAGAAGAAATATGGGGATGAGGGTTTCTACAATGGAGAAGAGACAGATCTGACAGATGAGGAGAATTCAGAATCTGCTAGGATAGAGGAACCTCGCCGAGAAGAACCAGAAGCTTCAAGAACTGCGCTAACTATCGAAGTAAGTAATATTAATCCTATTGTTTTTTCAGCAACATTAAGCAATCAGAGTAATCAGAGTCACCAGAGCGTTCAGAGCACTGTCACCAGTAGTCCACCACATACTCAGTCAGGAAACCTAGGAAGATCTATGGAAGAGGAGATGAGGTTACACACCTTTAGAGGAGATGGATCTGAATACTTTGAACAACACTGGTTTCTCTGCGAAGCTGTGTGGAGTATTAGGAATATAATCGACGAAGCTGTCAAATGAGATCAGCTTAGTACTACCCTAAGTGATTGTGCACTGAGTTGGTATATGAAATTTGTCCAAGGAGCTACACCTAAACCACTAAATGATATTAAGACTTCGCTAATTGCTAAATTCAAGACACCTAAGTTAGAATCGTAGTGCATTACAGAACTGAAATAAATCAAGGAGAGAATAGATGAACTGGTATGGGAGTTTGATCAGACATTCAAGACCTTGACAGGCCATCTGAGTTTTCAAATCCCAGATGAGAAGAACAAGGAATGGTTCATTTCTTCCCTCTTACCACACATCAGAGTTCCTTTGATGCAACAGAAGATTGCTTTCTAGGTTGAGGCGCCAGAGATCGCCATGAAGCTAGAATCAACCCCTATGGGAGAATCTAGCTCAAGTATGAGTCAAATCTTGAGTCAACTAACTAGTTTGTCTCTGCAGGTCAAATATATGAAAAAAGAAAATGGAAAAGATAAAAGAGAAGACATCTGGTGTGTCAGATGCAGATCAAAATGCCATGACAAGGAACAATGCCCCCTATTCCATGAATACTTGGCCTCTGGAGCTCTGCGCCCCTTGAAACAAGTTACCCTACCCTGGTGCGAGGTATGCAGAAATAAACATCACCTTAGTGAGTGCTACTACATGCAAAAATATCTTCAGACACCCACAAATTTGTATTGCACATTCTGTAAGTCTGTGGGACATGATGATAGGGATTGTAGGGCTTACAATCTCATGCATGAAAGGTCAAGGGATATATACAATATTCAAGGCAAAGTACAACAAGAAGGAAGCACTATGCAGTATAACTCCCCTGATAGAGGAATCTTCAACCCTCGTGGTGGATTTCGAGGAAGAGGAAGAGGAGGAGGTATGGGTTGAGGTCGAGTATAGATAATCTGTTATAATTACGTACAACCAGGACACTTGTCAAGGGATTGTTAGAACCCTTGTACCACTTGTAGCTATTGCAAATATTTCGAGCATGTTATCGAGGAATGTCCAACATTGCTGGCTAAACTTCAAGAGAAACGAGGACCTCAACAAAACCTGCGGATACAATTGATCAAAGCAGAACCGCATGGAGTAGACCCTAGATTCATTGTTATCACTAGAGGAGACGATGTTACAGGAGAGGATAGAATGACCCAAGGAAAGACTACAGAAGAATCAAGAGTCAGGAAAGATGCAGAGAAGACACAAACTATTGATGCAAAGAAAGAAAAACAAATGTTCGAGGAGGAAAGAAGAGAATTCAAGGGAGACCAAGGCTCTTCATTGAAGACATGACCAGAAGTAAGAGAATGTGGAATGCCTCTAGAATTCGATTAGTCTTCTTCACTCGAAGATGGAAAAGAGGCAAGTAAACTTGTCAGTTTCTTGTATACGTTTATAGAGCTGATTAAAGATGAGAAAGCTTTACAAGAATTGCAAAATTTGGTCAGACAGTATCAGATAGGAAGGGTATATCCTTTACTGAATAAAGAAATACATCAAATATCCAAGACGAGAAGGACAAACAAGGAACTACACCTGAATGCTCAGATTGGAGAGTATGATATAGACTATGTGGTCCTTGACTTAGGGTCGGAGGTCAATGTCATGACGAAGCAAACCTGGGCACTGATGGGAAAACCTAAGCTGATCTATTCCCCTATCAGGCTTAGGATGGATAATCATCATGCAGTAAGCCCCTTCGGAAGATTGGAACATGTCCCTGTGGACATCGACAGAGTGAGGATGTTTGTAGACTTAGAGGGGATTGAGATAGTTGATGATAGTTGTCCTTACCCTGTGTTGTTAGGAATTGATTGGGCTTTCAATAATTCCACTGTGGTTGATTTAAAGAAAATATGAATGATGTTTGAAAGAGATGGACTTAGGGTCATCGCACCATTAGATCCAGATGAAGGTCAACGATACATTGATCCCATAAAAGAATAAGACCACGCATATAAACTGGAAAACATATACAAATTAACATCCAGACAACATGATTACATTAATCCTACGACAGATGGAAATTTGAGTTGGTTAAGTGACAATGCATGTTCATCAGATTCAGAAGAAGCATTGGAGAACTAGCATAACAAAATGTACGAAGTATATACAAGGATATGTGCTAGATTAACCAGAGAAGTACGCTGGATCGACACAATAGTAAGTAACTTACCCACCTTTGATGGTCTGAATCCTTTAGAAACCTTCTTGTCGTACTTTGAAGAAAGTGTACGAACGCAAAAACGCTTGTTGGCAATGGATGAGGCCTTGAAAGACACACCAACACGATGGTGGGGGACACAAAAAAACAACATTACATAATGGGTACAATGTCGTACTTTGATGACAACACAGTTCTCAGTGCAAGCAGATGACTATGAAATTAGGTACACAGGTCGAAGATTCCTGAAAGAGCATGTGCGAAGTTGCGAGGAAGCCTGGAGAAATATTCCTCAAGAGCAGTGGGTGAAAAAATTCATAAACACGCTGGACACTATCCCTATCAACTGGTACCTTCAAGCAGAACTGTGCCTCATCACTACAGATTGGGAAGGTATGACTCAGAACTTTGTCACTACCTTTTTATTCGAAAGCCAATATCCTATATTAGATCAAGAATTACAGATTGTAAGACAAAAAGTATTCGAGGAGGCACCTAGCCTCTCTTTGGAGCAAGACAAGGATGAATGGACTGTGCCTATTCATAAACTGCAAGGTTGTTACAACATCAATGCTGACGAAGATGATGATCCTAGGAAGGTGAAAATCAAATAAAAAGAAGGCCAGAGAGATGTGGAAGGACCAGGAGTTGAGATACCATTTATTGGACAGTCGATCAAGATAAAAAAAGTCAATATTGGAACAAAGAAAACACCAAAGCTTGCAAATGTTGGAGATTATTGGGATGCTGCCACTATTGACAAGATCACCGAGTTGCTACATGAATATCAGGACTTGTTTCCGACCAAGTTCACTGATATGAGGGGAATTAAAGGGCCTATGGGAGAGATGAGGATCCCTTTGAAACCATATGCAAGACCAGTCAAACAGAGACCCTACATATTGAACCCTAAATATAAGGAGAAAGTGAATATTGAGATCGACATAATGCTAGAAGAAGGGATTATAGAACCTGTCAAAGAATCAGAATGGATTAGCCCTATGGTGGTACAAGACAAGAAGATCATGAAGCATCCTGTCATGGTGGTGGTACAAGACTATATAATATGGGACCTGATGAGATACTGAGGAGGTGTGTTATGGAGGCATAAATACCATTGATCCTCGACAAAGCTCATGAAGGCATTGCAGGAGGACACTATGCAGGGAAAGCCATTGCGCAGAAGGTTCTTTGAGTTGGCCTTTGCTGGCCTACCTTACACAAAGATGCTAAGGACTATTACAGAGCCTGTGATGTATGCCAAAGAGTTGGGAAACCATCCAGAAGATATGAAATGACGTTAGCACCACAACTGACCCTACAACCACTGAATGCTATTAAGACTTGTCAAGGGACTATTAGAACCCTTGTACCACTTGCAGCTATTGCAACTCTTTCGATCATGTTATCGAGGAATGTCTAGAATTGCTGGCTAAACTTCAAGAGAAATGGGGACCTCAGCAGAACCCGCATATACAATTGATCAAAGCAGAACCTCGTGGAACAAACCCTAGAGTCGTTTTTATCACTAGAGGAGACGATGTTATAGGAGAGGATAGAATGACCCAAGGAAAGACTACAAAAGAATAAGGAGTCAGGAAAGCTGTAGAGAAGACACAAACTTTTGATGCAAAGAAAGAAAAACAAATGTTCGAGGAGAAAAGAAGAGAATTCAGGGGACACCAAGGCTCTTCATTAAAGACATGACCATAAGTAAGAGAATGTGGAATGCCTCTGGAATTCGATCAGTCTGCTTCGCTCGGAGATGGAAAAGAGGCAAGTAAACTTGTCAGTTTCTTGTATACGTTTATAGAGCTGATTAAAGATGAGAAAGCTATACAAGAACTGCAAAATTTGGTCAGACAGTATGAGATAGGAAGGGTATATCCTTTACTGAATAAAGAAATACATCAAATATCCAAGAAGAGAAGGACAAATAAGGAACTACACCTGAATGCTCATATTGGAGAGTATGATATATACTATGTGGTCCTCGACTTAGGGTCGGAGGTCAATGTCATGACGAAGCAAACCTGGGCACTGATGGGAAAACCTAAGCTGATCTATTCCCCTATCAGGCTTAGGATGGATAATCATCATGCAGTAAGCCCCTTTGGAAGATTGGAACATGTCCCTGTGGACATCGATGGAGTGAAGATATTTGTAGACTTAGAGGTGATTGAGATAGTTGATGATAGTTGTCCTTACCCTGTGTTGTTAGGAATTGATTGGGCTTTCAATAATTCCACTGTGGTTGATTTAAAGAAAATAAGAATGATTTTTGAAAGAGATGGAATTAGGGTCATCGCACCGTTAGATCTAGATGAAGGTCAATGATACACTAAGCCCATCAAAGAATAAGACCACACATATAAACTGGAAAACATATACAAATTAACATCCAGACAACAGGATTACATTAATCCTACGACGGATGGAAATTTGAGCTAGTTAAGTGACAATGCATGTTCATCAGATTTAGAAGAAGCATTGGAGAACTAGCATAACAAAATGTATGAAGTATATACAAGGATATGTGCTAGATTAACCAGAGAAGTACACTGGATCGACACAACAGTAAGTAACTTACCCACCTTTGATGGTCTGAATCCTTTAGAAACCTTCTTGTCGGAATTTGAAGAAAGTGTACCAACGCAACAAGGCTTGTTGGCAATGGATGAGGCCTTGAAAGACACACCAGCAAGATGGTGGGGGACACAAAAAAAAACATTATAGAATGGGTACAATGTCGTACTCTGATGACAACACAGTTCTTAGCGCAAGTAGATGACTGTGAAATTAGGTACACAGGTTGAAGCTGCTTGAAAGACCATGTGCGAAGTTGCGAGGAATCCTGGAGCAATATTCCTCAAGAGTAGTGGGTGCACAAATTCATAAACACACTGGACACTATCCCTATCAACTGGTACCTTCAAGCAGAACTGCGCCTCTTCACTATAGATTGGGAAGGTATGACTCAGAACTTTGTCACTACCTTTTTATTTGAAAGCTAATATTCTACAGTAGATCAAGAATTACAGATTGTAAGAAAAAAGGTATTCGAGGAGGCACCTAGCCTCCCTTTGGAGCAAGACAAGGATCAATCGAATGTGCTTCTTCAGAAACTGCAAGGTTGTTACAACATCAATGCTGACGAAGACGATGATCCTAGGAAGGTGAACATTAAAGAAACATAAGGGCAGAGAGATGTGGAAGGACCAGGAGTTGGGCTACCATTTATTGGACAACTGATCAAGATAAAAAAAGTCAATATTGGAACAGATCAAACACCAAAGCTTGCAAATGTTGGAGATTATTGGGATGTTTCCACTATTGACAAGATCACTGAGTTACTGCATGAATATCAGGACTTGTTTCCGACCAAGTTCACTGATATGAGGGGAATTAAAGGGCCTATGGGAGAGATGAGGATCCCTTTGAAACTAGATCCAAGACCAGTCAAACAGAGACCCTACATATTGAACCCTAAATATAAGGAGAAAGTGAATATTGAGCTCGACAGAATGTTGGAAGCAGGGATTATAGAACCTGTCGAAGAATCAGAATGGATTATCCCTATGGTGGTACAAGATAAGAAGACAGGAGAGATCAAGATCTGCATAGATCTCAGGAAGCTGAATGATGCTTGTTTGCATGACCCCTTCCCTACGCCATTCACTAATGAAGTGTTAGATAATGTAGGAGGTCAGGAAGTATATTCTTTTACAGATGGATTTTCAGGATACCATCAGATCCAAATTTCCAAGGAAGATCGCCATAAGACTACCTTTGCCACAAAATGGGGATCCTACCAATATATAGTAATGTCGTTTGGATTGAAGAATTCCCCAACCATCTTTTCCAGGGTGGTAGTCGAAGCATTCAAGGAGTTCCTACATAAGTTTGTAGAAGCATACTTTGATGATTGGACTATTTTTAGTTTATTGAAAAATCATATTGAATGTTTAAGGCTAATGTTGGACAAGTGTAGGCAGTGTCAGATTTCCTGAAACCTGAAGAAGTGCATTTTCTTTTCACCATTTGTAGTGATGTTAGGTCATATTGGATGCAAGAAGGGATTGCTGGTAGATCCATCTAAAATTGCCATCATAGTTGATCTACCCCCTCCTACTTCAATCAAACAGCTGCGCACTGCACTAGGACACACAGGATATTACATGAAGTTCATTAAAGGCTATGCCTAGATTACAACACCCATGGAGAAGCTTTTGAAGAAATACTATCAATTTCACTGGACAGAAGAATGCCAGCAGAGCTTCGACACACTGAAACGAAAGATTGTTACTACACCTATTCTGGTTTTCTCAAATTGGACTAAGGAGTTTCATGTGCATGTTGATGCATCTTTTATTGCATTAGGATCCATGTTAGCACAACAAGGAACATGATACATCGACCACCCGCCATCCTTTGCGAGAAGGAATCTATCAACAATTGAGATTAATTACACCACCACTGAGAGAGAAGGGTTAGCCATGGTGTATGCACTACAGAATTTCCGCCACTACTTGTTGGGAGGAAACTTTAAAATGTTTACTGATCAATCCGCATGGAAATACCTAGGCAACAAGCCAGTGTTGGGGGGAAGAATATGCATATGGCTTCTTCTATTTCAGGAATATGATTTTGAGAACATAGTTAAGCCAAGGAGAATGAACAAAGGTCCTGACCACTTGTCGAGGTTGGAACATGGAGAAGAACCGATTAGTTTGGAGGATACACTACCAGATGCACAACGTCTATCCATTAGAAATATTGATGCCCACTTTTCAGAAATAGTCCACTTCCTGTCAATAGGAATGACACCTAGTGAGTATACAATCACCCAGAAGAAACAACTAGTAGTGTGCGATGCAAACTTTTCATTTATAGTTGGACAACTATATAATATGGGACCTGATGAGATACTGAGGAGGTGTGTTATGGAGGCATAAATACCATTGATCCTCGACAAATCTCATGAAGGCATTGCAGGAGGACACTATGCAGGGAAAGCCATTGTGTAGAAGGTTCTTAGAGCTGGCCTTTGGTGGCCTACCTTACACAAAGATGCTAAGGACTATTACAGAGACTGCGATGTATGCCAAAGAGTTGGGAAACTGTCCAGAAGAGATGAAATAAAGTTATCACCACAACTGATGCTACAAGCATTTGAGAAATGGGCCATTGACTTCTTGGGACCTATTAACCCACCAGGGAAGTGCACAGGAACAAGGTACATAATTACTGCAACATAGTACTTGACTAGATGGGCCAAAGCAAGAGCAGTTAAGGACTATAGTTCCACTACATCTGCGTGCTTCATATTTGATGACATCATAACCAGGCTTGGATGCCCAAAGATCCTTATGAGCAATCAAGGAACACATTTCATTAATAAAACAATTGAATCCTTGACTGAGGAATTTGCAGTCCACCATCAGAAGAGCATGCCTTACCATCCACAAGAAAATGGGACAGTTGAAGAATTCAACAAGATCTTGGAGACAACACTAACGAAGATTTGTAGTGTCAATAGAGATGATTGGGATTTAAGAGTACTAGCAGTATTATGGGCCTAAAGAACCACTTGCAAGAAGCTAACAATGCAGGCCCCTTTAAATTGGTGTATGTTCTCGAAGTCGTTGTCCCAATGGAATATTTGGTACCAAGCTTAAGAATTGTTTCCTTTACAGATATGGATGAAACTGGTGTTGTTCGTGAGAGGCTTGCACAGTTGGTCGAACTAGAGAAAGACATATTTATTACAGGATTTCATCAGCATGTCCAGAAAGAAAGAGAGAAGGCCTACCACAACAGACACATAAAGAAGAAGGTATTTAAGCAAGGTGATCTAGTACTGGTATATGAAAGTAAGTTCATGAAGCATCCTGGGAAGTTTAGAACACATTGGATTGGGCCATATGAGGTCACCTATGTTACAAAAGGAGGAGCTGTGCAGTTGAAGAATTTGAATGTAGAATGGAAAGAAAGTTTGGTGAACGAGAGCCGACTGAAGTTGTATTATGACAACCAGCTGCCTCACAGATCTCAGTAAAAATAGGAGGAAAAGGGTCTAGGTACTAGGTGTAGTTGAAACTGGGTACCGGACATAGAAAATACAGTTTGTACAAGGGATGAAGGGATGAATAGAGATGGAAGCACAAGCTACCCTACGTAGTCTGAAGTCGAAGCAAAGGAGAGGGATCAGATTTGAAGTGCCTCGGGACAAGTCACAGGTGATTGTTGGGGGCATGTTGGCCCTTTGTTATGGAAGCAAGTGAAGATCAAGGAATAAAAGGCAAAACACAAACTGTGCAGAAGACACAGTGACTGTTACTAGGTCGAAGTGAGTAATAGAGCATAAAAGACAGAGTGAAGTAAAAGGAAGCAAGACGTTGGATGAGGAGATCGAGGATGATAGATCAACAATGAAAATGGATCGTGGACAACTCAACAAGTAGGAAAATCCACTATTGGATTCTTTGGAGCACCGTGTGAGAAGGAAGGAAAGATAGGATGGTGAAGCCTTGAAAACACAGGTCAATTTGACCTAGGTTTTTAGACACCTAGGGTTTTGACATGTAGGTTTTGACCTAAGGTTTTCGGTGAGTGATTTTAATGTATAAATAGAGGTCTAAAGGACATGGGATGGGTTGGTGTTATGGTTGTTGGTACTAATTTAATTGAGGATTCATTATTATTGTGCAATCGAGTGAGTACTATTGTGTGAGAGAGAAGTTCTGAGTGTAGAGCCTTCCAGTATTGTAAGATCTTCAGCTGAGTGCGAAGATCGGTCTTGCAACTGGGTGTGCAACAAGTGGAGAGGTAGAGAGGAGAAGAAAGAAGATCTGCTAGCTAAGAGCGCAGACAAGAACTGTATGCTTCATATTAATATATTATAAAGAACAGTTCTGTGGATGTATCCCTAGAGACAGGGTGAACCACATATATCTTTTGTTGTGTGTGATTGATGCTCTGTTCTTTGTCATTTGGTATATTGTTATTGCATTATTGTGTTATATCTGATAGATAGCTATGTGGAGTAGATCTAAAATGGTAAAGGATATATAAATGTTGCATTTCTCTTGTATTAGATCCACTTGGTATTCCCTTTGGTTGTAGACATATCAGTCCTGCAACCCCCCCATAGCTACTTCAGGTGAGACTACATCTGCTTCGTAGGTGTTGTCGAAAGGGCCAATAGTTAGGGCTTGTTGGTGCGCTCTTGGAGCTGAATCCTAGGTCTTCCCTTGTGCTAACAATTCATCAATACAAAGGGCATCTTAGAATACATGAATGTACCCCAAGGAGTGGTAAAGGTTGTCTTCTCTTTGTCTTTAGGAAAGACAGGGACTTGATTGTATCCAGAAAAGACATCAATCATAGACATTCTGGATTCCCCTATCACCCTTTTTAATATGTGTTCCATCTTGGGAAAGGGGTAATTGTATTTTTTAGATCTTTTGTTCAGATTTCGGAAATCCACACAAATTCCAATTTCTCCATTTTTCTTTCTCACTGGGACCAAGTTGGCCACCCATTCAGAATACCCCAAAGGAATGATATTCTGGGCATTCAAAATTTTTTTTACTTCTTTCTCCATAATGGGCAACAACATAGGATTTATTTGTCTCAACTTCTTCCTAAATGGCTTGGACTCTTCCTTCAATGTGATCTTGTGCTCAATGATACTTGTGTCATATGTCCAGGAAAATACATCATCAAACTCTTTTAACATCTCAACATATTCAGCCCTTTTCTCTATTGACAAGGTGCTTAACAACTTGGCAAATTTGGGATCTTTCTTTGTACCAATATTGTACTCAGTTATATCAAAATCACCAGCTGAGCCTTTAACCTTTATTGCCACATCATTCCCATCGAACAACCTTTCTAAAGGAGCTAGTCCCTTCGGAATATGATTTCTAGGCAACAGAACAACATGATGATTGGAAATTTTTCTTAGAAAAACATTGGTATGAGGATTACTTTCAGAATCATGATCTTGGCCAATATGTAATGTAGATAATTCATCAACAGAATCAAGAAATATTTTGATCTCAAGATCATCCTCAAACACCTTCCAATTCTTGACATTGTCTGGTATAGAGGGTCTATATTTCACATCCACATCATATTTGAGTTTAGGTGGAAATGGGACTTTGAAATGGCTTGCTGTAAAAACCAAAGAATTAGCCATGGTATTCTCTTCTTTCAGAATAAATGAAATGTTGAAAGCTAGGAAGAAACTGTCAACTAGGTCCCATACTTCATTTATGTAAGTCTTAAGCCTAGGGTGTTTGGCTTGATAAATATTTCTGATCTGATGAACAATTAGTTTTTCATCCCCAAATATTGATATCTCTTCAATCCCCATGTCTTTTGCATCCCTTAAACCCAAAACAAGATCTTCATACTCTGCCACATTATTTGTGGTTTCAAATTCTATCTTGTAGGACAAAGTTATAGTCTCTTGACAAGGTGAAACAAAGACCACTCTAGCACCAAAACCTACCTTAGAAGAGGCTCCATCAAAGAACATCTTCCAAACAAAGGTAGTTGGAGGAGGGATTTCACAAAGAGTAATGGATTGTTTTTTGATTTCAAGAGGAGGTTCAGGAATATTAGTGAGCTGTAATAGGCTAGATCCTAGATCAGTGTCAATAGAAAAAATAGGATGGTTGGTGGGGTCTGTTTAATCACTAATGATGTAGGCCAACTGATCTTCCCTGTAAAGTCTTCTATGCTCACCCCAAAACATAGGAATGGTGGCATATGTGAGGTCCATCTGCAAAGTTCCCCCAATATTTTTTATCCAATATCTTGACAATAACATACCAAACTTGGGGGGAACATCAACCACTACAATGTCCACGACCACACTTTTCATGGCAATTGAAACAAGGTCACATCCAGATATTTGATGACCCCAAGACACTTCACTTTCCTAGAGTCAAAATAATATAAGTCATGGTAGAATTTTGTGATTTCTAATCCAAGTTCATCCATGACTGCTTTGGGCATGAGATTGTGAGATGCCCCTGAGTCCATCAAACAATTATGAAACACCTTATCATGTATATTTAGTGATGTATATAAGGGAGGGGATGAATCATCTCTGTCTTCTATCAAAGGACCTAATTTGATTGATGGATTTTCATCCTGAATATTAACTGAGTCAGTGGTATTTGAGTGGGATTAGGACAACAACATTTTGGAAAGACATTTTTTAATTCCTTAAATTTTTATTAGTTCCGAAAATGGCACAGGGATTTTGATATTTTGGATCTCATTTTCATAATTGAAAGAAGGTGGAGATTTTAGGATCTCATTGAATTCTAGGATAGGATCCTCAACCAAAACCGGGGGGATTTGAGAAAATTTCTCTTTGCTGCCAACTGTCACAACCTTGGACGATTTTTCTGTTTTTGTGGGCTGATAAGAATCATTAGTCTTTTCCCCTTTCGTTTTAGATCTCAGATCATATCTACTAGGATTATCTTTCTCCTTCTCTCCCTTACTTAAATCATTTATTTGATTATCCATTAAGGACTTCCCATATGTATATTGGGTTAAGTGAGGGGATGGAGGGGTGTCACCTAAGAAATGGATCTTAGGATCATCTTCTTCATCTTCTCCTCCCTCGTCATCCAAAAGGTTGTTTTGTAAGGGAGTTGGGATCTTTTTGTCATCCCTTTCTCTGTTTCTGAGATCTCTTGTAAAAGTCTGAGGAGTGTTATTAGGTCTCCTAAAACCACCTTTGTTATCAACATTTTGTGTATTTATATAGGTTTGTTTTACCTCAAACTTTAACTTTTCCATCTCAACATAAAGAGATTTTACTAATTTGGTAAGTTCATCAACTTGGGGGTGGACAATAGAGGAATCAAAGGTTGAGGCTTCAGTTCTACCCTTTCTCCTGTCCTTATCATATTTGCCTCTAAGTTGATCAGATGTCACTATGTTATATTCTACCTCCATGGTTTCATCTTGCATGTGAGCTAAGGAGTCATATCTCCTTTTTCTCAGTAAAAGGAAAAAATCAAGGTCAAAAGCACTGACATATGTGATTTTGGTAGAGGTATCTATAGGATTTATCTCAAGAGGGATATTATTGTAAATTTTGTTGAATATTTGAGCTAAATCAGAGACAAAATATCCTTCTTTCCTCTTTAGGGATCCAAATTCTATTATATAATACAAAAAGTAGTTTTTGTCCCCCCACTGACTCAGAAAAGCATCATCTAAAGCTTCAATCCTGGTGATAGATCCAAGGGGAAAATCCCGAAACCACTTCCTTGCCTCACCATCAAGGCTATGAACGAAAATCCCCATCCATACATCTTCATTCCCAATGGCATGCTTGTCTATATAACTATAAAAGGATTCAATATGTTCTTCTGCAGTTTTGTCTCCCTCACTTATGAACTTTGGAAACTGCTTAAGGTATCCATCTGTTGGCAGAGTATTCAGAGGTTGAGGCAGGATAAGAGGGGCATACCTAGAAGCTATTATAGCTTCCATTCTAGTTCTGGGGGGATTAGCTCCTTCCATTTGTATGTGAACTGGAGGATAACTCGGAGGGGATGGAGTTGGGCTATGTGAAACTGGGACAATGTTCCTATGAGGTGAAGACAAGGGGCTTGAGGGAACAAAATTATCCCCTTATGTAACTGCAACAACTCTAATATGAGGAGGAGTAGGAAAGTCTTCTAAGGTCAAATCTCTCTCCTTCCACTTCACAACTTCGAGGGAGAAAGGGGTGTCAAATCTCTCTCCTTCCAAATCAAGAATAGGAGGGGAGAAATCGGTAGGAAAGCTCCCAAAAATTAAATTTCTTGAAAATCCGACAGTTTGTATAATAGGAGAATCATAAAAAACTACTGGAGTTGGTAAAGAGGGATTATGCAAATTATCATAAAAACTTGGTACAACAATTTAGATACCTTTTTGAGCGGTCTTTCCCTTTCTGATAATTTCCTCCAGTTCAACTTCAATCATTGCTAGAGGCAACAATGAATTGGACCTCATGTGTCTTCTTTTAGGAGCCAAATCTGAAATAGTGGAGTCGCCAGGTGCACAATTTCAATCTTCAATGGTTATGATATTTGATGCACCTTCAGAATCAAAATCTTCTTTGTCATTCTATCCCAAGGAAAACTTTTCAATTCGTTCCTCGAAAATGACGCCAAAATTTTTATCACTAGAAGCCACCTATTTATTGTAGGGGAGGGAAGCCCAATACCCATAAGTTGGTATGTCATAATGAATAATTTTAATGGGGGTCGAATGGGCGCAGAGTCAAGATGATATCGTTCTAAATCATAAAACTGGAACAACATACACAAGCATGTGAGGTCTTGATTCAACTTCAGTCAGTAAGTTGGAGTAAGGATGAGTAGGAGGAAGAATTTGGTGAGAAAATGTAGAGGTATGTCGTGAACATCAGGTCTTCCATCAGCCTAAGGAATAAAAACTTAAACACAAGATCCTCTTGGATTTAAATTTCAAGGAAACTTAAAGAAATCATAACAACATTACAATCAAACATTCATCATAATACAGTCACAAAAATTCATCTGAATCAGTCATTCATGAACTCTCTCAATATAAGGGGCAAATAAAATGGAGTAATAAAGTTGACTTAGATTAAACAACAAGTCTCAAATCCTGTTACATAACCAGAAAACCAGAAGTTTCATCAAAAGTTTACAGTATGAGAGCCTAGCTCAACCATCGACCATAACAAAATATAGAAACTACCTATATATACTAAAATGATACAACCACCAGGAATGTGATCAGATCACTGCCTTCAAAGCCTTCATTTGGAGCCCACTCTGTCAAGTTGAGTAGACCTCATGATGTCAGACGCGAGCCAGGCATAGTTATGTGCTTTACAGGAAAAAATGCCCATAAGGAAACTTCAGATCGTAAGTTTTCCTTCATGGTTTCTCCCTGCAATGTTTTCCATTTATGGGATGAGGTGAGGTCTTAACTACTGCCCACAATCTTTAATAATTTTCTTCATTGGGATTAGGACTGGGCCTGACACCCATAATTGTTCTTAGACAGTGCCAATGACTTCTGCGAGTCTATCCTGATGCCTCGAGGCCATGAATGGTCTTTGTCTGTGACCAATGCGAGTTTTGTAGGTGGCATGCTGATAGCGTATGCATAGGGGTGATGTGGAGCGAGGTGCTTGGAGAAAAATTGCATGTCCCAACAAGTGAGCGAAGACCATGTGGAGGGAAGCGATTGGGGGAGAGAAGGATGGGACGAGGTTGCAGGAGCAAAGAAAAGTGGAATGTGATTGGGACAGGTGTCGGGAGGTGAGAAGAGGTATCAGGAAGGGAGATGTGATAGGTGGAGAGAGGGTGCTTGAGATGCATAGGCCTCCAATATTTTCGTTT
Organism: Picea glauca; assembly: GCA_000966675.3. NCBI lineage: Eukaryota > Viridiplantae > Streptophyta > Pinopsida > Pinales > Pinaceae > Picea > Picea glauca. The sequence continues at coordinate 9,594 of JZKD02S1097907.1, read as the reverse complement.
TCCCTGTGGAAATCATGGGTGTAATTCCACATGATTTACACCATAATGCTCTTAAGGGTAAACGTCACTTTTTGTCTAATTCTTAAGAAACAGTCTGCAGATCCTTTTGTTAACACAAAGCTTGCTTACAATTTGCAAAGATCAACCACAGTCATGAAGACTTCCCTCCCCCTTTATACTATAGAAATGATGGGCTTAAATAACCTTACAACGCTGAACTCAGATCCCCCCAGGAAGGGATTGAAAAATACATATTTAATTCTAATCTAATCTATTACAAAACTTTAGGCATTAGATCCTATTTCTAAGGGTTTAGAATTCCTATCAAAGTCTGAGTCTTATGTTGCCACCTAAGACTTCCTTGATGAAGAAGAATTTTTCTGGAATTGTCCTCAATAGCTGGGTCATGAGTCATCACCTTTAGAGCTGAAAAGGAATTCAAACTTGACCAAACTTCCTTTCCGTTAAAGACAAGCTAGTTTGTAGTGAAGAGTAAAAGACTGCTAGCAATACCAACTTCCTGTGGGAGACTAGATTCAAACTAATATATCTAAATTATTTAAGAAACTGAACTGAAGGCTAGAAAGGTTTCTTCAAATGATGGATTTTTTATTTATTGAATGATGATCATGTGCCTTTAAATCTGGGATATTTGTCTTCAAATATGGAGCAACCCTGTTTCCTCTGCTTGTAAAACGTCTCATGGCCAGGGTGTCCATCTAGATGTTGAGATGATAATTCTTTGACTGCTACTGGGACTTTGCTGGAGGATAGAAGAGTATCCTTCAACCTTTTTTTTTTTGATGGAAGATAAAGAGGCTTTAATTCTCATTTTTCTATCAGAAAGATACCATTTCAACCCAAATGCATTGTTTGTTAGCTGGAAGAGCATGTCATATCTTCATAAAATAATAATATTGTAGTTTGTAATTATACAGATTTTAATGAGTTGTATCTTAGTTGGCTTGGAAGATATTTTTCTATCCATGACCCTGCCTCCATGAAAATATCATCAAGATCCATGATCATAGATGTATCTAAGGAATCTACAATAGTAGCACCAAGACCTCCCAATCGACCCCTCTCTTTCTCATTGGCATGAGTTCATCAAAAACCATAGCATCATTTTTGTATCTAGTCCAAGTATGACGGAATGCTTTGGTGACTTTGGTCTATTGACTAGCCCCTCGTTGTTGAAGCCAAATTTTAATAAGATATTCACAATTGCTATCTCCACGAGATCCCAATCTGATATTTTCTCCACTAAATTGTCCGTATTGTGGACTAATGTAAAATAAGACATTAAGTGATCTACGAGGTTCTTATCTCTTTCTAGGTATACCGTAGGTTTGGGTCCATGAAGCAAATATCTAGAACCCCACTAAAAATCGACGAGGGCCTCTTCATTGGTGATAGATCTGCATTTTGGAGGAAGTGTTGTTTATGAGAAGTTTTGATCCCAATTTTGGAGCTTGGTTCCTTTTGGATCGCTTAAGAGGAAAGAACTCTAGCACTGCATTTAGCTTCCATCCCTCTTCACAACTAAGTCAAGGGTAAACAAATGAATGTTTCTAGATTGGCTTGGAACCGTTGGATTGAAGGAAAGGATGACAATGATTCATTGTGGAAGGGACAAAAATCTTGGTGAATAGTCAAAGAATTCCAACCATCGATTTACTCAATCCAACGGTGGTTGAGTCTCACTTGATGGGCGTTGAACTTTATTGAATTTCAACTTAATAATAAATTGAGTTCATAATAAATATATTAATCGAACCTACACTGTAAAATTTGAAGACCTATATGAACGTTTGTCTTTCATGTTGACTCTTTGAAGTGCTTTGAAACTTCCACAATTAATATTTGGCACCAATGGAGATCTCCTATTTTTTGACATTTGGACATTCATTTATACTAATTTGACTATGATTTGAATAAAATTTCAACAACTAAGCATTTAAATTGACATCTGGATGTATGCAATTGTCGATACTCCCAATTCGGCTCCCAAACTCTGCCCCTGGCATGTAGTGATGGAATTTATTTGCTAGCTGGTGAAACCTTGATGCCTGTGAATGGTCCTGACTAGACGCATGCCTTGGAATCTTATTCTCTTCATGAGATATCCTTTGGCCATCGATTTTCCATGAAAATTGATCGAGTTTTTAGATTCCCAAAGGTTTGAATGGAACTTGGCATATTAGGGTTTAGTGTAAATTTCTTGATTTGTGAGCTTCTCCACATGGAATTCTGCTACTGAACAAAACCCTATCATTTGAAATCACTGGCACTTACTTTAATAATGGAAAATCCCTTGGTTTTGATCCTAACTAGTGTCTTCATGATTAGACGATGAAATCGAGTTGTCGTTACATTGGAAATAATTGGAGATCTGTTGGACATCTATGCAGTCCAGGGTTTTGATGAATTCCCTTTGGCACTTTCATGAAAAATGGTGATCAAATTCAATGTTGGATTTGCATTGTCGACATTTGAATATAAACATTCAAAAAATCTCTTTATTATAAATGGTCGAATTGACCTTGATCTGATGAAGGCACCTCAAAATCTTGAAGGAACATTTTGAGCACTAACACAAGAAATAACAAAGAATTCCAAATAAATAGAAAGTCTACCATTCATTCATTAAGATAGACACATCGACATCATACATTTGGGACAATGCTCCTCTGTTATATTCATTCAGTTGAAAATATACACATGTTCATACACTACACCAATATCTTCTACAACAACTATCTGTAGCCTATCGACAACTCAATAACAACTTTCAACAACAACCTATACAATAGATTCAACAACCTCTCTACAATCAACAACAACCTCTACTGGGATGTAATACAAGACTTTATACAAGAGGGATCCTCGAGTTCTTCCATCCAACTACTCTAAATCTATCCTATCAAATTAAAATCTATAAACTACTAATATTTATTACAATAAATATTTGTGACAGACAAATTAGATCAAATACATCGGGTATGTATTACACTCCACTTCATTAAAAGGAAATACATTTTCCGATGAACTTATCTATATTTACAGCATTAAAGACACTCTTTAATTACAATCTCTTTTCAAAATATTTGTGTGATATGCTCTCTTCAAAAATTAAAATTCTTCAAAATGTGCGCTAGTGCGCCTAGCTGTCCCCCGCTTATGCTTTGCTAGCAATGCTCCTGCATCATACTCCTCTGGATGAAAAATTAATGGAATCTTGTCCATGAGCTCCTTCACTAACCTTCCATTCTTATGGATTTATTCTTTTATTACCCAACTGGCATCTTTTATTGGTCATCCTTTCCACTTTACCAAATATTCAAAATATGTTTTCCTTCGGGTCTTCTTACCAATTCACCAATCTATGATCTGCAACATTTGCGGATTTTCTGCTACATGAATATGCTTTTTCCACTATATCTTCCTCTGATCTTCAGGTCCTTTGGCTCTATCTTCCCTGTAAGGGTACATGTATGCAATGTTGAATATGGGCGATATACCCACATCTTCTGGAAGCTTTATCTCATAAGCATTCTCACCAAATTTTCTTAGGATTTTGCATGGTCCTATCTTCTTAAAATTTAGTTTATTGTATGCCCCTCTTGGGAACCTTTCCTTCCTAAGATGTGCTAGAACTTGATTTCCATCTTCAAACTGAAGTTTCCTCCTATGTTTATCAACTCTGCATTTGTATTCACTACTTCTCTTCTTCAATTGCTCCTGGATCTGATTATGAAGTTCTTACATTTCTGCAACGAAGTTTTTAGCTCCAGCGCTTCTAAATTGAATTTGCTCTAGATCCCTCAATTCTCACACTCCCCTTGGATTCATTCCATACACTATTTGAAATGGGCTCTTTCCGATACTTTTGTACACTGAGCCATTATATGCGAACTCTACTTATGCTAGAATCTGATCCCCTTGACTATGATGTTCAGTGACCAAACTCCTCAAAATATATCCTAAACTTCGATTCACCACCTCAATCTGTCCATATGTTTGAGGGTGATATGCATAACTAAAGGATAGTTATGTTCCTAGATTCTTCCACAACGTTCTCCATAAATGACCAACAAATTTGGTATCCTTGTCTGAAACAATATTCCTGGGAAATCCATGGAGTCTTACAACTTCCTTGAAAAACAAGTTAGCAATGCGCATTGCATCGCTAGTATTATGGCATGGGATAAAGTGTGACATCTTTGAGAATATGTCCACTACCAAAAATATGGAATCACTTCCTCTTTTTGTTCTCATCAATCCCAACACAAAATCCATGCTTATTGCATCCCAAGGCCTCTCTGGAATAGGCAATGGTTGATACAACCTAGTATTTTGTCTCTTCCCTTTTGCATATTGGTAGATTTTACATTTGTTCACAAAAATTTTCACCTCTGCTCTCATACTTGGCCAATAATATGAACCGTTTAACTATGCAAACATTTTTTCATGACCAAAATGTCTGAATATACCTCCACTATGCTTTTCCTTTAGAAAATTCTCCCTCATCGAAAACTTTGGTATGCACAAATGACATCCTTTGAACAAAAACCCATCCTGAATCAAATATTTGTCCCACTAGCTTCGATATCTAAGTACAGGATTTTCACATGCTTCATATGCTTCCTTGAAATTTGGATCATTATGACACATTTCCTTAAGGTGGTCAAACCCCAAGGTCTTCACTTGAAATTCCTGCACAATTAGACATCTCTTGCTCAATGCATCAACAACCTTGCTAGCATTACCAAAAATATGTTTAATGACAAAAGTGATTTTTTTTATAACTCTATCTAGTTGGCATGTCTTTGGTTTAACTTCTCTTGTCTAGTTATGAATTGTAAAGCCTGATTATCACTATACAAAAAAAAATCCTTCTGGATGAGATAGTGCCTCCATTTCTTCAAGACTTGAATTATGGCATATAACTCTTTATCATACATGGAGTATTTTCTCTTGGAAGCATTCAACTTCTCACTGAAATACACAACAAGCCTATTATCTTGGCTTAAGAATGCTCCAATTGCAACTCCACTCGTATCACATCTCACCTGGAATGTCTTTTCGAAATCCGGTAATACCAAAATCGATTGTTCAGTTATCTTCTCCTTCAATATGTTGAAGCTCTACTCAACCTCTTTTGTCCATTTGAAAGACTTATGTATTTTCTTCATTGTATCCATCATTTGTGCACCAATCTCACTAAAATTTCTAATTAACTTCCGATAGAAACTTTCTAATCCATGGAATCTTCTTACTTCAAATATAATCCTTGGTGATGGCCATTCTTTGATTGCTTTCACCTTCTTGGGGTCCATCTTTAACTCATTCCTAGAGATCACAAGACCCAAATAAACGAGTTATGTCTTCATGAAAGAGGATTTCTTTAAATTTATCAGTAGATTCTCCCTCTGTAACCTCTTCATCACTGATGTTAAGTGCCTCAGATGCTCTCCCTCAGTTTTACTGAAGAACTATATATCATCCATATATACGATCACAAACTTGTCAATAAAATCTTTCAACACTTCATGCATCATTATCATAAAAGTACTTGGGGCATTTTTTAATCCAAATGGCATAACAAGCCATTCATACAACCCCTCATTTGTCTTGAAGGTTGTTTTCCACTCATCACCTTCTCTCATCCTTATCTAGTGATATCCACTTTTCAAATATATTTTTGAAAAAATAGTTTGCTCCACTTAAAAAATCCATTAAGTCATCCATCCTTGGCAATGGAAATCTGTACCTAATGGTAATATTATTTATATCCCTTGAGTCTATACACATTATCCATCCTCCATCCTTTTTCGTAATCAACACAATTGGTACTGCACATGGACTCAAGCTTTCTCTAACCAAACGTTTGTCTAACATATCCTGAACCTATATTTTGACCTCCTCGTTCTCTTGAGGTGTCAACCTATATGCTTCTTTGTTCAGCAGGATTTCTCCTGGTATCAAGTCAATGTGATGGATAATACTTCTGATAGGTGGCAATGAGCTTGGCAACTCATCCACGACTATGTCAACCAAATTTTCCAACAACTCCTGAATATCCTCAGGAAAATCCTCCATAGAATTACTTGTAAGGATAAATTTCATCTTCCCCACTACAACAAAATGCATCTCCTGTTCTTTCTTAACTTCACTTAGGTGTTCCTTCCCACTCATGAGAAGTATACTTGTGTTGGATTCTTCCTTTACTTTCTTCTCTTCAATTGGCAACAACATATGTGTCCTACCATTCTTCTCCAAGGTACAAGTATTTTTTCTCCCATCATGAATGACATTACTATCATACTGCCATAGTATTCCCAACAAAACATGACGTACATCCATGGTAATCACATCACAAAGGATTTCATCTCTATATCTTCCTATTTTAAATTCAACCAAACATTTTTTAGTGACTGTTACATGATGACCTTTCTACAACCATGAGACTTTGTACAATGTCGGACGTACAGTCGTCTCCAGCTCCAATTTCTCCACCATCTCTGTAGATACTAAATTATCAGTGCTCCCACTGTCAATTATCACCTTGCATACTTTGTCTTTATTCTTGAAAGATGTCCTGAACAAACTGTTCCTCTGCACCGGCTTTTCAACCTTTGGCTCTGATTTTAAGAGAAATTTATTCATCATCAAATATCTCCCATCTTTTATGCCTTCTGCCTCAACATCTCGCTTTTGCGCTTCCGAAATGTGAGCTTCACCTCCTTATTTCTTTCTTTCAGAACATTCCCAAGAAATGTGTCCTACCTTTCCACAGGCATAACACTTTATCTCTCCTCCTCTACCTCTTCCTCTTCCTCTAGGAAAATAGTTTCTTCCACCACTCTTCCTTCCTCAAGAATTTCCTCCTCTCTTAGAGTGACTATGTTGTTTCTCCACCTCACCTTTGGGATTCTATGTCTTGTCAGGGGAAACTCCTTTTCCTCTATTCAAGATTCTATCTATGTTTTGTTGACTTTGCTTCCTAGCCAACTTCTCCTCTACTTTCAGCGCAATATAGTACGCATCCTCTACTATCCTTACTGTCATAACACTGATCTCATCTTGGATTTCATATCTCAGGTCGTTGATGTACCTGGCGACTTTTTCCTCGTCTCTCTCTTTTTGTCTATCCCTGATGTCCACTTTGTATAACTCCTCTATGTACTCCTTCACATTCATCCCTTTCTTTCTAAGGTTCTGCAATCTCCTGAACAAATTTATCTAGTAGTCCTTGGGTATGAATTTCTCCTTCAACTTGACTACCATTCGATCCCAACTCTTAATATTTTGTTTTCCTTTGCTTCTCCTATCAGCCTGCAGTTCATCCCACCATAGTGTTGCATGTCCTTTCAACCTGGTGAAAACATGTTTCACCCATTTCTCCTCATCGAAATCTTCATAGTCAAAATACTTTTCCATTACTCATATCCAATCAAGAAATTCTTCGATGTCTAAATTTCCCTCATACATTGGGATGTTTATCTTTTCTCTAGCTCCCAACTTAACAACCACTTTCAGCAAGCGCTCTTCTGCAACATCCTCCTCTATGGATTCCTCAACTTCCACTTCTTGATTTTCTACATCACTAATGTCTCCAACATCAGGTGCTCTCCTTTGTGTTGTTTCCATGGTATCTAGCCTTGCACACAATTCTATCATATCCATTTTCATAGCTATATTTTCTACGAGTGGCTCTACACATCTCCTAGGTGGAATTGTGTTGATGTATCTGATACGACTCATTGATATCAACCTGCTTCCCTATCTCCTTCACTCACATAAGTCAATTCTATTAAGCTATGATACCATTTGACGACACAAACCCCTTTCTTCCTGGGGATTCTATGAGCTCCCAGTCTCGAATCTTTAAAATTCTCGAACCAACTTGGTCCTTCGAGCCTTCAACAGACCTTGAGAAATTTTTACACTCACACAGGTCCCCTTGATGTCGCGTGCAAGTTAGCACTACTCGCACCTCCTCTCTCGGTGCTTTGAGACACCGATTAGTGGCAACTAGTATTGTGCTAGACTCCTTCCCCTTAATGTGACCGTGGGCTCTAACCTTGAGCCAATCCTTCGCCACTTAGGGATCCTGCGATACTGCAACCTCCCCTTCTGTTTCTTTTCGAAACAAATTCCTATGAATTCATGGTTCTATGCCACGCATATCCCTAGATATGACGATCTAGCTGTGTTCAGGTTTCACGAATTTGCGAAACTTCACTCACTCCACCCTTACTTCCTCCAGACCTCTAATGTTCGAATTATTTAATCCGGTCCCACGTGTCTCCTCACAACCAACGGTTAATATTCACCTCGCGAGTTTGCGAGTTTGGAGATCCCACCTTTCAATACCTTGAAGTGTCCTGAACTACGACCTCTGAAATACCTCACGACTAACCCTCGTGCAACTCCTCCCAGATTTGATGGTCTGGAATGATCCCAGTCCCTCCTGTATGGATCTCGCTTTTATAAATCAGAGAAATCTCAAGGAATTCTTCCTTAGAATATTTCACACCGTTCTTCTTACTGAGCTCTTGCTTCCTTAGAATACTCGTCTCGACACTTAGTCAAATTTCAACCTGTGCACACCTTGCAACAGGTTCTCTTATGAAATCCAACAACTTTGTGGACAACTTTAGATACTCCTCCTGAGCCTTTGAGTCATAATACTCGGTCACACACTCCTTGCAGATAACTTCCTCCAAGCTATCTCTCTTGAACCTTTTGAGTCAGAATGGACCCTATCACACACACCTTGTCGATGATTATGCACTCCTTGCACACATAATTTCACGTTACCTCTTCTGAGCTTGGGAGTCGAGATAGACTCTATCAACGCACTCATTGCAGACACTATGCACACTTGCACGTAGAAGAGAAACAATTGAAACTTATATAAAGCTTCACAGACTCATGCATCTAGCCATGTAAATGAATACATAAACACAAGAACAAGAAATAACAAAGAATTCCAAATAAATATAAAGTCTACCATTCATTCATTAAGATAGATGCATCGACGTAATGCATTTGGGACAATTATCCTCTATTATATTCATTCAAATGAAAATATACATATGTTCATACACTGCGCCAATATCATCTACAACAACTATTTGTAGCCTATCGACAACTTAACAACTTCGACAACTTAACAACAACTTTCAGCAACAACCTATATAGTAGATTCAACAACCTCTATACAATCAACAAAAACCTCTACTGGGCAGTAATACAAGACTTTATACAAGAGGGATCCTCAAGTTCTTTCGTCCAACTACTCTAAAGATATCTTATTGAATTAAAAGCTACCAACTACTAATACCTATTACAATAAATATTTGTGACAAACATATCAGATTGAATACACGGGTCTGTATTGCACTCCGCTTCATTAAAAGAAAATACATTCTCTGATGAACTTATCTAGATTTACAACATTAAAGGTGCTCTTTAATTACAATCTCTTTTCAAAAGATTTGCATGATACACTCTCTTCAAAAATTAAAATTCTTCAAAATGTGTGCTAGTGCGCCTAGCTGTCCCCCACTTATGCTTTGTTGGCGA
>JZKD02S1097906.1:892975-907065 GCA_000966675.3 Picea glauca | reverse complement strand
CAACAACCACTTCTTTTTCTGCACCAAATATTTTGATTCACAACACAAACAAAACAATCTTTTATTCAAAAAAAAGAAAAAAGAAAATACATGAAATATTTATCAATTTAAGATTGACATAAAAGGGCTAGCAGTGAGAACTTACTGAACTTCACTTAACTTGATTTGGATCTCTCTTCTCTACTGCTACTGCCTAATTGCATAAATGTGCATTACTGCTAATCCCTTGAGAGCTGCCAAGTCATATGCCCTTGCTGATTTTTCTTCTTTGTCATAACCTCCTGAAGTCCAGAGACAAATGAATCGCTACCATTAAATTATAATCTAAGAAAAACCCCAAAACAACTTTGTTTTCCTGATATAGACTTTCATAAAAGGAAACGTACCAAAATAAACTGCGGGTATAGAGTGATCAAYAGGGGCTACACTTTCCTGCACCTCATTTTTTGGTTTCAACAGGGGCTACACTGATCAATGATGGTTGACTGGGAAATAATAGCCAAGATGGTCTGAGAGCTCAGCCTCATTGAAAGCGTAAGAGACTAAAAACCCCCCAATCCACCACCCAGGTTTGATTTCCCTGGACTAACAAACTCTGAAGAAACCTTGTGATGACTTGCATTAGATGGGTTCTGTCTCGACCACATTTTGAGTGCCGATAAACCCACCATTCTCGAAATCGACGGAAGTTGAAGGCTACAATTCACAAACATAGTGTTCGTTAGAATTAGGGTCTATTTGAACCTTGAAAAACAAATCATATTGCTCCTGTTGCATATACAAAGACCTCATCCGAGATTCACAAGAATTAGATTCAAACCAATGAGAGTCGAACATCGGCTGGGCTTCACAAGAATGAGAGTTGAACCTCTATCTGCTTACATTGCATGAATGGAAAGTTCACATTTGTCTTCTCGTTATTGTGCTCTCTATGAAATCCATCCTTGACATTGTACATACCATCTAGGTTGGCCTGTGAGTGGGTTTCATGGTTGATAAAGTATTGACTTCCTAAGAATGCACCGCGTAGAAACTCTTCCAATGGTCCATTAAGGCATTTCGTTATTATTATTCACAGCATAGGAAGTTGTATTTGAATATGCATGTGCCTATGTAGGGCTTCCTTCATCAATCCCCATGTGTGGAGGCAACGAGAATGCAAGATAATTATTCATGTGTTTCATTCCTAGCAAGTCAGAGGGTCAAATCTCTAGCTGAGGGGGTTTTATGCCAACCACTAAAATTTAGCCAGCACCGACACTCGAGTTGGTTGGATATCATTCTGAAGTTGATGGTCTGGAAAAAAGAGCAGGTCGAATTCGACAGTCCACCCCTTGTACTTCGCTCTAGGCTTTGACAGTCCACCCCTTGTATTTCGCTCTAGGTCGGATATCGCTATATATTTGCACTATACTAATAGGATGTGAAAGGAGTATTTCTATTAATAAATGATCATCCTTTCATGTCGGCATGGTTCGAAACCAAAAAACCAAGTTCCTTCCAACTAAGTTTCCACCACTTCAATCCTCCACCAAAAGAAAGCTCATAGGAAAGAGACAATGAGGTTCTCTCAGCAATAGGGAAAGAGCTTGGGGGCTGAACATTGTGTTCAGACTTGAGGGACAAAGGGAAGGGACAAAGTGATGCAGACTCAATATGAAGTAATTTCTCCAGAGTAACTTTTCTCTCAAAGTTGAATGCTTTCTCCTCTTTTCCATATCTTGGAATTGTTCTTTTAAAGTCTTCAAAATGCAGCTGAAGGGTCGAGTCAGAACATTTCTAGTATGTGGAAGGCCAAGGATCAGAGAATTCCTGTTGTGACATGGAAACCCAAGTCCATTTTTTGTATTTTCTGGCACAAATCCTGATGTACATGGGTTGTAGTGGAGCAACCTGCATATAGGGCATGTATATGTGGAAAAATATGTATTTTTAGCTCTGGATTCATCAAAAAGGGATGACAAGTCTCCATAGGGAAATGGAAAAAGGCCCTCTGTGCAAGATAACAATGGTGAGGCAAATCTTACTATAACAAACCTTGCCACACACAAACAAAAMTCTATTGARTAATTGAATTATTTATAACAGATAGYGACTCCATTATATTGAGTTCACAAKTTATTATGAGGTCTARCTTATTCCYAMTATAAAAGGAGAGGTTGACAKAATATCTCAACTACACACCAAACAATTTGATTDTCTGACTAGTCTAGGCCTTGTTACATGATACTATCAGCTTGAGCGAGCTATGGCATATGAGACTTGCTCACTTACATTATAGAGACCTTCCCACTCTTGGAAATATGGTGACAGGCCTTCTAGAGATACATATCGAGCTTGATGTCATTTGCAAAGGTTGTGTTCTTGGCAAGAATGTCAACGGGTCCTTTTCGAGCAGTGATTGTAGATCCAAAAGGATATTGGACTTGATACATACAGATGTTTTTGGAACCATGACCATTGCTTCCTTGAGTGGATACTTGTACTATGTTATCTTCATCAATGATCACTCTTGGAAGACGTGGATTTACTTCTTGAAGACCAAGGATGGAGTCCTTGTGAGATTTCAAAAGTTTAGAGCTCAGGTTGAGAACCTGACCAAGAGGAAGATCAAAGTGCTGAGATCAGATAATGGAGGAAAGTACTCCTCCAGGTATTTCAATGATTTTTGTATTGAGGCAATGATCAAGAGGGAGTACTCCGTCCCTTATAACCCTCAACATAAGGGGGTTACAAAGAGGAAGAAAAAATCCATTGTTGANCTTATTCCCAATATAAAAGGAGAGGTTGACAGAATATCTCAACTACACACCAAACAATTTGATTGTCTGACTAGTCTAGGCCTTGTTACATGATACTATCAGCTTGAGCGAGCTAAGGCATATGAAACTTGCTCACTTACATTATAGAGACCTTCCCACTCTTGGAAATATGGTGACATGCCTTCCAGAGATACATATCGAGTTTGATGTCATTTGCAAAGGTTGTGTTCTTGGCAAGAATGTCAAGGGGTCCTTTTCGAGCAGTGATTGTAGATCCAAAAGGATATTGGACTTGATACATACAGATGTTTTTGGAACCATGACTGTTGCTTCCTTGAGTAGATGCTTGTACTATGTTCTCTTCATCGATGATCACTCTTGGAAGACGTGGATTTACTTCTTGAAGACCAAGGATGGAGTCCTTGTGATATTTCAAAAGTTTAGAGCTCAGGTTGAGAACCTGACCAGGAGGAAGATCAAAGTGTTGAGATCAGATAATAGAGGAAAGTACACCTCCAGGTATTTCAATGATTTTTGTATTGAGGCAATGATCAAGAGGGAGTACTCTGTCCCTTATAACCCTCAACATAAGGGGGTTACAAAGAGGAAGAAAAAATCCATTGTTGAGGCAACCAAAGAGATGATACATTATCATAATCTATCTATGATTTTGTGGGCAAAGGAATCCATGAAAATTATGTACGTTTAGAATAAGAGTCCTCATAAGATTCTAAAGAACATGACTCCCCAAGAAGATTTCACCAGAGTGAAGCCTGAGGTTGGACACTTCAGGATATTTGGGTGTCCATTATACATTCATGTATCCAAGGAAAAGAGAACTAAGCTAGACCCTTCACAAAAAAAGGGTACATTTGTGGGGTAGAATGAATATTTGAAGGCATATCGCATATACATCCCTGGTCANCTGAGAGCTCAGCCTCATTGAAAGCGTAAGAGACTGAAAACCCCCCAATCCACCACCCAGGTTCGATTTCCCTGGACTAACAAACTCTGAAGAAACCTTGTGATGACTTGCATTATATGGGTTCTGTCTCGACCACATTTTGAGTGCCGATAAACCCACCATTCTCGAACTCGACGGAAGTTGAAGGCTACAATTCACAAACATAGTGTTCGTTAGAATTAGGGTCTATTTGAACCTTGAAAAAAAAATCATATTGCTCCTGTTGCATCTACAAAGACCTCATCCGAGCTTCACAAGAATTAGATTCGAACCAATGAGAGTCGAACCTCGGCTGGGCTTCACAAGAATGAGAGTCGAACCTCTATCTGCTTACATTGCATGAATGGCAAGTTCACATTTGTCTTCTCGTTATTGTGCTCTCTATGAAATCCATCCTTGACATTGTACATACCATCTAGGTTGGCCTGTGAGTGAGTTTCATGGTTGATAAAGTATTGACTTCCTAAGAATGCACCGCGTAGAAAATCTTCCAATGGTCCATTAAGGCATTTCGTTATTATTATTCACAGCATAGGAAGTTGTGTTTGAATATGCATGTGCCTATGTAGGGCTTCCTTCATCAATCCCCATATGTGGAGGCAACAAGAATGCAAGATAATTATTCATGTGTTTCATTCCTAGCAAGTTAGAGGGTCAAATCTCTAGCCGAGGGGGTTTTACACCAACCACTAAAATTTAGCCAGCACCGACACTCGAGTTGGTTGGATATCATTCTGAAGTTGATGGTCTGGAAAAAAGAGCAGGTCGAATTCGATAGTCCACCCCTTGTACTTCGCTCTAGGCTTCGACAGTCCACCCCTTGTGTTTCGCTCTAGGTCGGATATCGCTATATATTTGCACTATACTAATAGGATGTGAAAGGAGTATTTCTATTATTAAATGATCAACCTTTCATGTCGGCATGGTTCGAAACCAAAAAACCAAGTTCCTTCCAACTAAGTCTCCACCACTTCAATCCTCCACCAAAAGAAAGCTCATAGGAAAGAGACAATGAGGTTCTCTCAACAATAGGGAAAGAGCTTGGGGGCTGAACATTGTGTTCAGACTTGAGGGACAAAGGGAAGGGACAAAGTGATGCAGACTCAATATGAAGTAATTTCTCCAGAGTAACTTTTCTCTCAAAGTTGAATTCTTTCTCCTCTTTTCCATAGCTTGGAATTGTGCTTTTAAAGTCTTCAAAATGCAGCTGAAGGGTCGAGTCAGAACATTTCTAGTATGTGGAAGGCCAAGGATCGGAGAATTCCTGTTGTGACATGGAAACCCAACTCCATTTTTTGTATTTTCTGGCACAAATCCCGATGTACATGGGTTGTAGTGGAGCAACCTGCGTATAGGGCACGTATATGGGGAAAAATATGTATTTTTGGCTCTGGATTCATCAAAAAGGGATGACAAGTCTCCATGGGGAAATGGAAAAAGGCCCTCTGTGCAAGATAACAATGGTGAGGCAAATCTTACTATAACAAACCTTGCCACACACAAACAAAAATCTATTGAATAATTGAATTATTTATAACAGATAGCGACTCCATTATATTGAGTTCACAAGTTATTATGAGGTCTAACTTATTCCCAATATAAAAGGAGAGGTTGACAGAATATCTCAACTACACACCAAACAATTTGATTATCTGACTAGTCTAGGCCTTGTTACATGATACTATCAGCTTGAGCGAGCTATGGCATATGAGACTTGCTCACTTACATTATAGAGACCTTCCCACTCTTGGAAATATGGTGACAGGCCTTCCAGAGATACATATCGAGCTTGATGTCATTTGCAAAGGTTGTGTTCTTGGCAAGAATGTCAACGGGTCCTTTTCGAGCAGTGATTGTAGATCCAAAATGATATTGGACTTGATACATACAAATGTTTTTGGAACCATGACCATTGCTTCCTTGAGTGGATACTTGTACTATGTTCTCTTCATCGATGACCACTCTTGGAAGACGTGGATTTACTTCTTGAAGACCAAGGATGGATTCCTTGTGATATTTCAAAAGTTTAGAGCTTAGGTTGAGAACCTGACCAGGAGGAAGATCAAAGTGCTGAGATCAGATAAT
Organism: Picea glauca; assembly: GCA_000966675.3. Classification (NCBI taxonomy): domain Eukaryota; kingdom Viridiplantae; phylum Streptophyta; class Pinopsida; order Pinales; family Pinaceae; genus Picea; species Picea glauca. The sequence continues at coordinate 901,254 of JZKD02S1097906.1, read as the reverse complement.
GGAGGAAAGTACTCCTCCAGGTATTTCAATGATTTTTTTATTGAGGAAATGATCAAGAGGGAGTAATCCGTCCCTTATAACCCTCAACATAAGGGGGTTACAAAGAGGAAGAAAAAATCCATTGTTGAGGCAACCAAAGAGATGATACATGATCATAATCTATCTATGATTTTGTGGGCAAAGGAATCCATGAAAATTATGTACATTTAGAATAAGAGTCCTCATAAGATTCTAAAGAACATGACTCCCCAAGAAGATTTCACCAGAGTGAAGCCTGAGGTTGGACACTTCAGGATATTTGGGTGTCCAGTATACATTCATGTGTCCAAGGAAAAGAGAACTAAGCTAGACCCTTCACGAAAAAAGGGTACATTTGTGGAGTAGAATGAATATTTGAAGGCATATCGCATATACATCCCTGGTCAGAGACAAATCAAGGTTAGTAGAGATGTCACCTTTGAGGAAGAGATAACCTTCAAACTATCCATAGAATCTNCAGATAGTGACTCCATTATATTGAGTTCACAAGTTATTATGAGGTCTAACTTATTCCTAATATAAAAGGAGAGGTTGACATAATATCTCAACTACACACCAAACAATTTGATTGTATGACTAGTCTAGGCCTTGTTACATGATACTATCAGCTTGAGCGAGCTATGGCATATGAGACTTGCTCACTTACATTATAGAGACCTTCCCACTCTTGGAAATATGGTGACAGGACTTCTAGAGATACATATCGAGCTTGATGTCATTTGCAGAGGTTGTGTTCTTGGCAAGAATGTCAAGGGGTCCTTTTTGAGCAGTGATTGTAGATCCAAAAGGATATCAGACTTGATACATATAGATGTTTGCAGAACCATGACTATTTCTTCCTTGAGTGGATACTTGTACTATGTGATCTTCATCGATGATCACTCTCGGAAGACGTGGATTTACTTCTTGAATGCCAAGGATGGAGTCCTTGCGAGATTTCAAAAGTTTAGAGCTCAGGTTGAGAACCTGACCAAGAGGAAGATCAAAGTGCTGAGATCATATAATGGAGGAAAGTACACCTCCAGGTATTTCAATGATTTTTGTATTGAGGCAATGATAAAGAGGGAGTACACCATCCCTTATAACCCTCAACATAAGGGGGTTACAAAGAGGAAGAAAAAATCCATTGTTGAGGCAACCAAAGAGATGATACATGATCATAATCTATCTATGATTTTGTGGGCAAAGGAATCCATGAAAATTATGTACGTTTAGAACAAGAGTCCTCATAATATTCTAAAGAACATGACTCCCCAAGAATATTTCACTAGAGTGAATCCTGAGTTTGGACACTTCAGGATATTTGGGTGTCCAATATACATTCATGTATCCAAGGAAAAGAGAACTAAGCTAGACCCTTCATGAAAAAAGGGTACATTTGTGGGGTAGAATCAATCTTTGAAGGCATACCGCATATACATCCATGGTCAGAGACAAATCAAGGTTAGTAGAGATGTCACATTTGAGGAAGAGATAACCTTCAAACTATCCATAGAATCTCATATGGAGATTGATAACGAGAAGAAAGAAGAGCCAATAACTTCTCCCCCTTCAACATTTTAGAGGGAGTCAGTTACTGATCCAATTGATCCCTTAGCTCTAGTTGATGTTTCCATATACATTGCAGTAGGCCAGAAGAGGCCTGCATGGGCTTGACAGACTCTGCAGGAGGCAGAAGGACATGCAACTTCTCCTGGTACATTCTGAGAGAGAAAGAGACCACATAAATTTTCGAGCTATGTTTCAGCTATGAGCCACATCATTGATATTGAGCCTTCTTGTCATGGGGAAGCAATAGGTCAACAAGTTTGGAAAGATTCCACGATTGAAGAGTATTAGTCAGTCATGAAGAATGATGTGTGGGATATTGTTTCAAGAATGAAAGGGAAGTCTATAGTGACTTCCAAGAGAAGTACAAATCGATATTTGTGTCTAGAGGATTCTCTCAGGTGGAGGGAATAGATTATGAGGAGACATTTGCTCATGTTTCCCGATACACTTCTATATATATGATTATTTCCCTTGCCGCATCCATGGGTTTGAGACTACATTAGATAGATTTGAATACAACCTTTCTCAATGGAGAAATTGAGGAACCAGTTTACATTGAGCATTCAGATCAATTCGTGACACATGAGAAGGAGTCTCATGTGTGTAGCTTTAAGAAAGCCCTGTATGGACTAAAGTAGGCACCTTGTGCATGGTATGAAAATATTGATGGATAATTTATGATTTTGGGATTCAAAAAGAGTGTTGTTGATCACGACCTATACTACAACATTGTTGGTGACAAGTGCCTGATTTTGGTCCTATATGTTGATGAATTAGTCCTCACCAGTTTAGAAAGAATTATTGTTGAATGCAAGCGTGCATTGGCTTCTGAATTCGAGATGAAATACCTTGGTATGATGCACTAATTATCATCATTATCACATAGGCAGTAACCAACTGCCAAATCAATGTNACTTCACTCTAGGCTTCGAACTTGCACGATATAAATGATCGGATATTTCACGACAGTCCACCCCTTGTATTTCACTCTAGGCTTCGACAATCCACCCCTTTTATTTCGCTCTAGGTCGGATATCGCTATATATTTGCACGATACTAATAGGATGTGAAAGGAGTATTTCTATTAATAAATGATCATCCTTTCGTGTCAGCATGGTTCGAAACCAAAAAACCAAGTTCCTTCCAACTAAGTCTCCACCACTTCAATCCTCCACCAAAAGCAAGCTCATAGGAAAGAGACAATGAGGTTCTCTCAACAATAGGGAAAGAGCTTGGGGGATGAACATTGTGTTTAGACTTGAGGGACAAAGGGAAGGGACAAAGTGATGCAAACTCAATATGAAGTAATTTCTCCAGAGTAACTTTGCTCTCAAAGTTGAATGTTTTTTCCTCTTTTCCATAGCTTGGAATTGTGCTTTTAATGTCTTCAAAATGCAGCTGAAGGGCCGAGTCAGAACGTTTCTAGTATGTGGAAGGCCAAGGATCAGAGATCTCCTGTGGTGACATGGAAACCCAACTCAATTTTTTGTATTTTCTGGCACAAATCCCGATGTACACGGGTTGTAGTGAAGCAACATGCGTATACACATGTTGTATAGTAGATAGGGCACATATATGTGGAAAAATATGTATTTTTGTCTCTGGATTCATCAAAAAGGGATGACAAGTCTCCATAGGGAAATGGAAAAAGGCCCTCTGTGCAAGATAACAATGGTGAGGCAAATCTTACTATAACAAACCTTTCCACACAAAAACAAAACTCTATTGAATAATTGAATTATTTATAACAGATAGTGACTCCATTATATTGAGTTCACAAGTTATTATGAGGTCTAACTTATTCCCAATATAAAAGGAGACGTTGACAGAATATCTCAACTACACACCAAACAATTTGATTGTCTGACTAGTCTAGGCCTTGTTACATGATACTATCAGCTTGAGCGAGCTATGGCATATGAGACTTGCTCACTTACATTATAGAGACCTTCCCACTCTTAGAAATATGGTGACAAGCCTTCCAGAGATACATATCGAGCTTGATGTCATTTACAGAGGTTGTGTTCTTGGAAAGAATGTCAAGGGGTCCTTTTCGAGCAGTGATTGTAGATCCAAAAGGATATTGGACTTGATACATACAGATGTTTGTGGAACCATGACAATTGCTTCTTTGAGTGGATACTTGTACTATGTGCTCTTCATCGATGATCACTCTTGGAAGACATGGATTTACTTCTTGAAGACCAAGGATGGAGTCCTTGCGAGATTTCAAAAGTTTAGAGCTCAGGTTGAGAACCTGACCAGGAGGAAGATCAAAGTGTTGAGATCAGTTAATGGAGGAAAGTACACCTCCAGGTATTTCAATGATTTTTGTATTGAGGCAATGATCAAGAGGGAGTACACCGTCCCTTATAACCCTCAACATAAGGGGGTTACAAAGAGGAAGAAAAAAACCATTGTTGAGGAAACCAAAGAGATGATACATGATCATAATCTATCTATGATTTTGTGGGCAAAGGAATCCATGAAAATTATGTACGTTTAGAACAAGAGTCCTCATAATATTCTAAAGAACATGACTCCCCAAGAAGATTTCATCGGAGTGAAGCCTGAGGTTGGACACTTCAGGATATTTGGGTGTCAAGTATACATTCATGTATCCAAGGAAAAGAGAACTAAGCTAGACCCTTCACAAAAAAAGGGTACATTTGTGGGGTAGAATGAATCTTTGAAGGCATACCGCATATACATCCCTGGTTAGAGACAAATCAAGGTTAGTAGAGATGTCACCTTTGAGGAAGAGATAACCTTCAAACTATCCATAGAAACTCATATGGATATTGATAACGAGAAGAAAGAAGAGCCAATACCTTCTCCCCCTTCAACATTTTAGAGGGAGTCAGTTACTGATCCAATTGATCCCTTAGCTCTAGTTGATGTTTCCATAGACATTGCGGTAGGCCAGAAGAGGCTTGCATGGGCTTGACAGACTCTGCAGGAGGTAGGAGGACATGCAACTTCTCGTGGTACTTTATGAGAGAGAAAGAGACCACATAAATTTTCGAGCTATGTTTCAGCTATGAGCCACATCATTGATATTGAGCCTTCTTGTCATGGGGAAGCAAAAGGCCAACAAGTTTGGAAAGATTCCATGACTGAAGAGTATTAGTTCGTCATGAAGAATGATGTGTGGGATATTGTTTCGATACTAAAAGGGAAGTCTATAGTGACTTCCAAGAGAAGTACAAATCGATATTTGTGGCTAGAGGATTCTCTCAGGTGGAGGGAATAGATTATGAGGAGACATTTGCTCATGTTTCCTGATACACTTCTATCCATATGATTATTTCCCTTGCTGCATCCATGGGTTGGAGACTACATCAGATATATTTGAAGACAACCTTTCTCAATGGAGAAATTGAGGAACCAGTTTACATTGAGCATCCAGATCAATTCGTGACACATGAGAAGGAGTCTCATGTGTGCATCTTTAAGAAAGCCCTATATGGACTAATGCAGGCACCTCATGCATGGTATGAAAATATTGATGGATACTTTATGATTTTGGGATTCAAAAAGAGTGTTGTTGATCACAGCCTATACTACAACATTGTTGGTGACAAGTGCCTGATTTTGGTCCTATATGTTGATGAATTAGTCCTCACCAGTTCAGAAAGCATTATTGTTGAATGCAAGCCTGCATTGGCTTCTGAATTTGAGATGAAATACCTTGATATGATTCACTACTTATCATCATTATCACATAGGTAGTAACCAAATGCCAAAGCAATATGACTGCCATACGCCCAACTGGGTGAGTCTGTATCCAAAGTAGTCGACCATACATTCAATCCATAATAACACAAAATAACTTGACATGACCAACAATCTTCCTATGAAACCCCAGACTGGATGGTTAAGGGTTTGCTCGGTACCCATCCCATGAGGAACAGAGCTGGCTTCTCGTAATAGTGAAAACTTTGAGGCCAAAGGTGTACACCCAAAGAGGGACAATGATTCCTGTAGTGACCGTATTTTCAACAGTTGAAGCATTTTATTTCTGACATATCTTTCTCTTGATTTGGATTCTTCCTTTTGTTTATGAAATTCTTAAATCTTGCTTGGAATTCTTGATCATCGTATTTCTTTTGAGGTTTCGCGTTTGCACTAATCCTTGATTCTTCTTGAGCACAACAAGTCCAAAGTTCTTCAAATGTATGATACTTCTTTCTTGTGTTCATGCTTGCGGAAAATGCATCCCACGTCTTGGGAAAACCATTGAGTACTATGTTTACCAATTCCTCCTCTGAAATGATCTCTTCAATAGCTTGTAGTTGATCTCTTAACTGAGATATTCTCACAAAGTATGATGTTATGTTGTCATCATCATTCATCTTCATGTCACAGAGCTCATTCTTCAGATTCATTACTTATCCAATGTTTCTAACTGAGAAGAGGTTTGTTAGGGAATTGTACATCTTCTTCGATGAGTCAAGATTGGAGATGTAGGGTATCAAGTGGTATTTTATAGAATCCACTATAATACTCAGGTCATTGATGTCACCATCTTTGAACTCCTCCATAAATGCAATGTCTTGCGGTTCCTTCTCTTTTCCTTTTTCAAACTCTGGTTTCACGATATTTCCTTTCACGATATCCAACACTTTATTCTTAGCAAGGATGAGGTCAATCNTCGGTACCCATCCCAGGAGGAACATAGCTGGCTTCTCATAATAGTGAAAACTTTGAGGCCAAAGGTGTACACCCAAAGAGGGACAATGATTCTTGTAGTGACCGTATTTTCAACAATTGAAGCATTTTATTTCTGACATATCTTTCTCTTGATTTGGCTTCTTCCTTGAGCCAAACTTCCTTTTGTTTATGAAATTCTTAAATCTTGCTTGGAATTCTTGATCATTGTATTTCTTTTGAGGTTTCTCATTTGCACTAATCCTTGATTCTTCTTGTGCACAACAAGTCCAAAGTTCTTCAAATGTAGGATACTCCTTCCTTGTGTTCATGCTTGCGGATAATGCATCCCACGTCTTGGGAAGACCATTGAGTACTATGTTTACCAATTCCTTCTCTAAAATGATCTCTTCAATAGCTTGTAGTTGATATCTTAACTGAGATATTCTCACAAAGTATGGTGTTATGTTGTCATCATCATTCATCTTCATGTCACAGAGCTCATTCTTCAGATTCATTACTTATCCAATGTTTCTAACTGAGAAGAGGTTTGTTAGGGAATCGTACATCTTCTTTGATGAGTCAAGATGGGAGATGTAGGGTATCAAGTGGTCTTTTATAGAATCCACTATAATACTCATGGCATTGATGTCACCATCTTTGAACTTCTCCATAACTGTAATGTTTTGCGGTTCCTTCTCTTTTCTTTTTTCAAACTCTAGTTTCACGATATCCAACACTTTATTCTTGGTAAGGATGAGGTCAATCCTTGTATTCCATGATCTAGAGTTATAAGCTCCATCTAACTTGTTTTCTGACTTCATATATTAATTCATGGTTGCCTTGACTTGGTCAACCCTAGATTTGACCAAAAACTCAAACTTGATGTTTTGCAGTTCCTTCTCTTTTCCTTTTTCAAACTCTGGTTTCATGATATTTCCTTTCACGATATCCAACACTTTATTCTTAGCAAGGATGAGGTCAATCCTTGTATTCCACACTCTAGAGTTAGAAGCTCCATCTAACTTGTTTTCTGACTTCATAGATTAAGTCATGGTTGCCTTGACTTTGTCAACCCTAGATTTGACCAAAAACTCAAACTTGATGTTTTATCTTGCTGAGAGTACCAGGAGGTGTGCTAGGCTAGGGTGCACTGGTTTATTTGGAAATCAAGTCAATCCCTTCACTTAATGCTCCTCAATGAGAGGGTTAGGGTTTCTGCAACTGCACCTCCTAGTAACCCTAACGACAGTGCTTTGGTGACTCTTTCTACTAGAAACCCTAGCGACAGTTCTTCAACGAGATTAGTATACTTATGGCTATGCTCCCTTCAAGTGGTTAGACTGAATGAAGAAGGTGTGGTCCCATAACCCATTAGAATATAATGGATGTGCTCATTTTACCATCAGTAATATTACTATTGTCACCCAACCATAGGCCGAAGCCACCCTTCGAGCACCTTAAACTTGACAGAGAATCACTCCAGAAGCAAACCCTAGGCTAGATAGCGAAACAAAGGGTATCACACCAAACAAGAGATGATCAGATAGTCCAAACCATAACCAAGAGATAGTCCAAGCCAAAGTGCAATCTTTTAGCTGCAGCAGCTGCAAGGACAACTCTGATCCAAACTTGCACGAAATATGGGCAGCTGTAGTGCGCACAAGTGTTGCTCTGCAATTCTGAGAATTCCTGCCAGAATGAAGACTGGCCTCCTGTATTTATACTAATTCTGGCTAACTACCTAGGCCGACTTCTCATTCTGGGTGTCTATTTACTTAATGTATAATATTTCTTCTGGCTGACTTCTTCTCTTGTAGGCTAATAACCTAATACCAATTATCCTCTTAAGCTGACTTGTCTTCTAGGGTTATTAGCCAACTCATTAGCGCTTCTTCTTTCTTCTAGGAATATTCTTTTCTCATAAGGTTTACACGTGGAGGTAAAAACCTCCCGCAACTACCATAATATTAACACTCCCTCCTAGCTAGGGTGGTATTACAGGTAATGGTCTTGAGCACAAACATACCATTCACCCG
>JZKD02S1097906.1:868954-892965 GCA_000966675.3 Picea glauca | reverse complement strand
TCTTCCATACACTGTTCTTCATCACAACTTTCAGTTCCTTTGCTTGATTTCTTTTAGTGAGTTCATATCAGGCTGGTAATCTTGTGATTCTTGATACAATGACTGGTTGTTCTGGATTTTTTTTCCTTCTTGGAATCTTCATGTTCTTCCTCATGTTTCTCTTTAGCTCTTGGGTCCATGTAGTTTCTTATAGATTCCACTTCTTTCTTTCATCATAGGATAATGGATGTGGATGGACAACCAGGGATACTTTAAAGCTCCTCCTCAAACAAGACTTCTTCTAAGGTCGAACTGAACATGTACTGCCTTTCATGGGTGCTACCATGGATATATACTTCATTATCTTCAATGGATCATAGGATTAACTCCCTCCTAATCCTTGCTTCATGTATGAGTTCATGTTTTTTTTTGAAATATATAATCGGCTCTCTCCATAATCCACGCTTCTGTCTGCCTCCTTATTGCCTTCTACAAGGTGTCATAAGTCTTTCTCCAATTTCTTCTTGATTGCTGACTTCTTCTCATCTTTTACTTCTTCTCTTTTACTTGAATATTGATTTTGATTTTGACTTATCTTGCAGTTGTTACTTATGTAATAAATTCCACATGAATTGTTTGATGTACTTCATCATTTCATTTGTATTGTCTGACTTGTAGTCATAATGATAGCAATCCTTTTTGTGTCTTCCATATTCCATAGGTATAGTTTCTCTTTGAACACATTATCTTCTCAAAAGTAGATATTTCAAGATATGTACAGAAAACATGGTATATACAAGAACTATGAAGAGTATTGTTACCTTGTCTCAGAACAAGAAGTCTTTTTCATCCTGCTTAGTCTTCTTTTTAGGTGCATTTTCTTGATAAACTAATGCTTCGTGTGTCTTCTACCTTTTCTTTAGCTCGAGACAATGATTCTTGTAGTGACCATATTTTCGACAGTTGAAACATTATTTTTCTGACATATCTTTCTCTTAATTTGGCTAATTCCTTTTGTTTATGAAATTCTAAATCTTGTTGTGAATGCTTGATCATCGTGTTTCTTTTGAGGTTTCTCTTTTGCACTAATCCTTGATTCTTCTTGTGCACAGCAAGTCCAAAGTTGTTCAAATGTAGGATACTCCTTCCTTGTGTTCATGCTTGCAGAAAATGCATCCCACGTCGTGGGAAGAGCATTGAGTACTATGTTTACCAATTCCTTCTCTGAAATGATCTCTTCAATAGCTTGTAGTTGATATCTTAACTAAGAGACTCTCACAAAGTATGATGCTATGTTGTCATCATCATTCATCTTCATTTCATGGAGTTCATTCTTCATACTCATTACTTGTCCAATGTTTCTGATTGAGAAGAGGTTTGTTAGGGCATCGTACAAATTCTTTGATGAGTCAAGATGAGAGATGTAGGGCATCAAATGGTCTTTTATAGAATCCACTATAATACTCATGGCATTGATTTCACCATCTTTGAACTTCTCCATAACTGCAACGTTATGCGATTCCTTCTCTTTTCCTTTTTCAAACTCTGGTTTCACGATATCCAACACTTTATTCTTGGCAAAGATGAGGTCAATCCTTATCTTACATGCTTTGAAGTTAGAAGCTCCATATAACTTGTTGTCTGACTTCATATATTAAGTCATGGTTTCCTTGACTTGGTCAACCCTATATTTGACCAAAAACTCAAACTTGACGTTTTAACTTGCTGAAAGTACCAGGAGGTGCGCTAGGCTAGGGCGCACTGGTTTATCCTAGAAACCCTAGCGACAATTCTTCAACATGCTTAGTATCCTTATGGCTATGTTCCCTTCTAGTGGTTAGACTGAATGAAGAAGGTGTGGGCCAATAAATTGTTATAATATAATCGATGCGCTGGTTTTACCATCGACAATATCACTATTGTCACCCAACCATAGGCCGAAGACACCCTTCGAGCACCTTAAACTTGATAGAGAATCACTCTGGAAGAAAACCCTAGGCTAGATAACCAAACAAAGGGTAGTGCACCAAACAAGAGCTGATTAGATAGTCCAAACCATAACCAAGAAATATTCCAAGCCAAAACACAATCTGCTAGCTGCAACAGCTGCAATGAAAACTCTCCTCCAAACTTCTCACAAACTGGGCAACTGTTGCGCACACAAGTGCTGCTCTGCAATTCTGAGAATTCTTTCCATTACTTCTCATTCTCGGTGTCTATTTACTTAGTATATAATATTTCTTCTAGTCGACTTCTTCTCTTATAGGCTAATAACCTAATACCAATTATCCTCTTGAGCCGACATGTCTTCTAGGGTTATTATCCAACTCATTAGGGTTTCTTATTGCTTCTTGGAATATTCTTTTCTCGTCATAATATTAACACTCCCTCTTAGCTAGGGAGGTATTAGAGGTAATGGTATTGAGCATCAATATAGTTGTATAGACTATATCATGACTAGATTATGAGTACCATCATCACAACAGTGTCATCAGTTGCATTATCTCTCGAAACCATACTATATCTGAGTAATTAGACATGATGTTGGATAAGTCACTCACACCATAGAGTGATAGAAGAACCATTCTTGTAATCTGTACATGTCCTAGAAAAATAAATTTCCTGGGAAATCTCTATCCATTGATCACTATTGATAGTTTTCAAGGCAATCAAAACAATATCATTCAATAGAACACAACTGTGTCTATCCATAGTAATACACAACTAAAATCCAGTGGTACACTACCACACTAAGTAGCACACAGGTACTTGATCAATGAAATATAGTCACAAACAGTGGAACACATCCACCAAAGTAGTATACATCTACTTTCTAGAGACATACAACCATCATAACAATCATAACAATCAAATGATATCAATCTCCAGAGAAACAATGTTATGATATAAACTGAATCATCTGGACTATTCTTCTCAACCAAGGAATAATAATTGGCTTGATTTCTGAGCTTGGATCATTCCCCACCCTGGGCCATTCCTCTGACACTAGACAAAGTGTAACCTGGAGAGAATGAGTCTGTCCTAAGGAATCTCTCTCCCTGATTGTGAACCTGGACCATTTCCCACCCTGGGCCATTCCTCTAGCACTAAACAAAGTGCAACTTGGGGAGAATTCATCTTCCCTAAGGAATGATTGTCCAGACCATTTCCTAAGGAAATGACTGTCCTACACCAATCTCTAAAACAGACCATTCCCCATGTTAACCACAATGGGAAATTATTGTCTGGCGAGGCGGGCCACTCTTCTTAAGTAACCCTCAAGAAGAGAAACTGCCCTAGACCATTCCCCATGTTAACCACAATGGGAAATCGTTGTCTATGGTACACCAACAATCCATAGAACCATTTTCATTATGAAAATGACCCTTCAATTTGGACCATTTTTCGAACTGGAAAATGCTTGTCTGTCATAAATCTCAAACCACTTTCTGAATCTGGAAAGAAATTCTCATCCTATACCATTTTTCAAACTGAAAAATGACTTTCCATCAATCAATAACACATTAGTGCTCCCTCCCAACCTGGGAGTCACCTCTTCCTTTTTCAATAAGGAAGTCATCTCCACGAGCTCCTGCTTGAGTACGAAAACTCTTTCATCTTGGACATAAGCTTTACCAAAATGTCTGCTTATCTGCTCATCTGTGGAGATATATATTGGAGAACCACTTTCTCCTTTCTAGACTTCATCACAAAGAATGTAATGCTTGATCTCAAATGAACTTCAGTCTGGAACACTGGTTTTCTCTGAAGGCTTCATATAACTATGATCAATAAAGTATATCATTATTGGATTCCTACTGGCTCACAACATCGTGGCAAGGGTCAAACTCGAACATATCCATGTGGCACTTCTTCTATCATTATGAGATATTTTTCATGGATTGTAAGTCCATCGTCCTGATCTTGTGAGCAATCATTATGATACAATATCTCTCTTATAGAAAGTCTTCGCCTCGCTTCTACTGTGCATTGGAGGTTATCCACCAAGTTGTTTTGTTCCATTCCCATGCAAAGGTATCTTTCTGGTATGCATCAAAGCCTTGAGGTTTCTCTTCATACACTCTTTGTTCAATTGCTCCAGAGAACAGTCTTTGCATTCATCTGATGTAGAACTCTAACCCATGGATATTGTGGATGATATAATGACTCATGTAGAAGTATGTATCGTTTACTTGAACAAGTAATCATCATAGTTTTCTCCCTCCATATGAGAGAACCTCTAGTTCTAGATCTCACAATGTTTTATTTCATAAGTCATCCATACTCATATCAGGCTGAAATCTTCATGTTCTTCCTCATGTTTCTCTTTAGCTCTTGGTTCCATGGTATTTCTTATAGATTCCATTCCCTAGATATTCCACTTCTTTCTTTCATCATAGGATCACGGATGTGGATGGATAACCAGGGATACTTTAAGGCTTTTCTTAGAAGAAGACTTCTTCTAAGGTCGAACTGAACATGTACTACCTTTCATGGGCTGCTACCATGGATATATACTTCATTATCTTCAATGGATCATAGGATTAACTCCCTCCTAATCCTTTCTTCATGTATGAGTGCATGTTTTTCTTTTGGAAATATATAATCGGCTCCCTCCATAATCCACGCTTTTGTTTGCATCCTTATTTCCTTCTGCAAGGTGTCATAAGTCTTTCTCCAATTTCTTCTTGATTGCTGACTTCTTCCTGTCTTTTACTTCTTCTATTTTACTTCAAGATTGATTCTGATCTTGGCTTATCTTGTAGCTGTTACTTATGTAATAACTTCCACATGAATTGCTTGATGTACTTCATCCTTTCATTTGTATTTTCTGACTTGCAGTCATAATGATAACAATCCTTTTTGTTTCTTCCATAGGTATAGCTTCTCTTTGAACAAATTATATTCTAAAAAGTGGACATGTACAGATATGTACAGAGTGTTCTTGTGCACAACAAGTCCAAAGTTCTTCAAATGTAGGATACTCCTTCCTGTTCATACTTGCGGAAAACACATCTCACATCTTGGGAAGACCATTGAGTACTATGTTTACCAATTCCTTCTCTGAAATGATCTATTCAATAGCTTGTAGTTGATCTCTTAATTCAAATATTCTCACAAAGTATGATGTTATGTTGTCATCATCATTCATCTTCATGTCACAGAGCTCATCCTTCAAACTCATTACTTGTCCAATGTTTTTGACTCAGAAGAGGTTTGTTAGAGCATTGTACATCTTCTTCGATTAGTCAATATGAGAGATGTAGGGTATCAAGTGGTCTTTTATAGAATCCACTATAATACTCATGGCATTGATGTCACCATCTTTGAACTTCTCCATAACTGCAACTTTCTATGGTTCCTTCTCTTTTTCTTTTTCAAACTTTGGTTTCACGATCTTTCCTCTCATGATATCCAACACTTTATTCTTGGCAAAGATGAGGTCAATCCTTGTCTTCCACGCTCTAGAGTTAGAAGCTCCATCTAAATTGTTTTTTGAGTTCCTAGATTAAGTCATCGTTGCCTTGACTTGATGCAACTGGTCTCACTTAATTTGGATACTCTAGGAAGAAGTTATGATTGTTTTACCTAGAACACCTTCTTGAGACTAGTCAGATACCCTATCTTCCACATGCTGTATCTGAAAATGTAAGATGACCCAAAGGATGAAATTTTTACCATAGATACCTTACTAATTTCTGTAAAAATCCTTCGGAGTTCAGGGTCTGAAACTTTACAGAAATTTTTTTATAGCAAAAATTCTGCAATGACTCAATTCAGGATGATTGCAGAACCATACATTGTATAGGCTATATCTATGAAAGTATAAGGCCTCAGACTCAACGTACCTTGCTCAGTATACTAAATATGCTCCAATTCGTTCCTTTTGAAATGTTGAAAAAACGTTATAGTGAAAATGTCAAGGTGTCTCAGTTGTAGCAGTGAAACCCCATGACCTTGAGCTCTGAAACCATATGTTAAGAACCAAATATCAATATAGCATAGAAAAACCTCAAAATAAGTACTCAGTGCCTTGAAAAAGAGATAAATTCAAATAATAAGATTCTTTGAGGGGGAAACCTCCTTATTCCCACATAAATGTACAATTACAAGATGATTCCAAATGAAAATGTCTGGTATATATAGGAGACTAGGAGGTATAATTACAATTAATGGAATAAAACCAACATAAATAAAATAACATTACTAATGTAATATGCCCCATTTAAGGGGTAATGAACCACTATTTAGGGCTTAACATGCCTCTCCCCTTGAGATAAGTGTTGTTCATAACGCTTGAGTAACTATGGATGCTTCTGTATAAAAGACTCATTTTCCCAAGTGGAATCTTCAGTCAATAGTTTCCTCCATTTAATGAGATACTATGAAATGGATCTATTCCTCCGCTGAAAAATTCTTGTCTTAGTGATGGCTTCCGTCTCCAATATGATTTTTCCTTCCTCGTCATGTTCTGGGAATATAATTTGAACTGAGATCTTGTTACCTATAACCTTCTTTAAGCATGAAACATGGAAAACTTGGTGTCCTCGTGAAGATTGAGACAACTCCAATTTGTATGCCATAGTACCAATCTTTTGTAACACCTTATAAGGTCCATAGTACTTTGGTGATAATTTATTATCCTTATTGGCTTGCTTGAGGGACATCTGTCTATATGGTTGTAGTCTTAAATACACCCAATCCCCTGCTTCAAAACTTCTTTCACTACAATGTTGATCTGCTTGTTGTTTCATGCGATTTTGTACCATGGTCAGGTTGTCCTTTAATATTTGGAGAACTTTTTGTTGATGCTCAATGTGATCTTCCACTTCTTGAACCTTATATTTTTCTTTTAAAAAATAAGTGATGGAAGGATGGTGGTATCCATAATGAATCATTTTTCCATGTAAATGTATCTGATGTACTGGAATTCTGCTGCAACCTTTAAATGAGAGTCCACACTTTTTCGTCATTCTTCCATTCATCCCCTACTTCTATTCTCCAATCGGGTTGGATGATCGAGATAGCATAGAGAAAGGCCTCAACATCTTCATCCTTTCTTCAGAGTGCATCTGCCACAACATTTTGCTTCCATTTTTTATAGACGATTTCAAAATCATAACCCAATATCTTGGTTACCCATTTTTGTTGTTCTTCTGAAGATAGTCTTTGTTCTAAAAAGTATTTAAGAATATCATGATTTGTTTTGACCTTGAAGTGCCTACCTATTAGGTAAGGATGCCATTTCTTCAATGCATGTAGTATTGCCATCATTTCCTTATCATAAATGAGTTCGTGTAATTATTTTCTCTTGAGTGGTCGACTTTCAAAAGCTAGGGGCCTTCCTTGCATTAGGAAAACACCAATTCCATTTTTCGAGGCATCACATTCCACAATAAAGGTTTTTGTGAAGATTGGAGTGGTCTTTGCACATCACCTCTTTAATTTGTTCAAAATCTTTAGTTACCTCTGGAGTCCATGAAAATTCATCCTTCTTAGTTAGTTTCGTTAAAGGTGCTGCTATGTGGAATGTGGAAGTGGCATTTGTAAGGCCAAAAGGCATGACCAAAAATTCATAATGGCCTTCATGAATTCGAAATGTTGTTTTTGGGATATCTTCTTCCTTCATTCTAATCTGATGATACCCTGAATGGAGATCCAACTTTGTGAAATATATTGCTCCATGTATTTCATTTAAAAATTCATTAATGACGGGAATGAGAAACTTATCTTTAATAGTGATCTTGTTGAGCTCTCTATAATCTAGACACATACGCCATGAGCCATGTTTCTTGAATACCATTACCACCGATGGAGAGTAGAACTTTGTCTAGGTTTAATAATGCGAGCCTCCAACATTTCTTCAACCATAAACTCAATTTCACTCTTCTGGGCATAAGGGTATCTGTATGGCCTGATGTTAGGAGGAACACTCCCAGGAATTAGGTGAATATCATGATCATGATTTCAAGTGGGTGGAAGACCTTTGAGAATATCTTCAAATACTTTGGAATGTTTATCTATGATCCCTTGGAGATATAGATGAATAGATGGCTTAGATGTTTGAACATCTAGTGAACATAGTTGTGAAATAACACCTTGATGCCCCCTTTTCAATAATTTTGTCATGCCATTAGAGATTATCACCTAACCGGGTTTCCCATACCACCTCTTAACCCAATTTCTTTTTCTTCCAATGAAAATTTCATGAAAATTTATTGAAAATTAAAATCCACTGTTTCTAATGATTGTAACCATTGGATTCCTAGTACAACATTAGCACCACCCATGGGTATATGAATCATTGTACTATTCATTACACATCCCCCCATAGTAAGATTGATCTTATTACATTTTTTTGAGTAATTGATAGTTTCTCCATCTGCAATCATTACTTGAAACTCTCGCGCTGGATATACAAAGCAATTGGGAGCTTTAGCTAATTTATAGTGAATGAAATTACGAGTACTTCCAGAATCAATTTGGGTTTCCAAAGGAGAACCTCATGTTGAATGTTATCCTTTAAATTTCCTATGAATACATCAATCAAGTGATCATCTGGAATATCTGTTACCTTTATATTCAATCTTTGGAAGTTCTCGATGTGCTCTGTATCTGAACCCTTTTGCTTGAGATTTATCAATTGGCTAAATAAAGTATTTCTCCTTGTATCCTCATAGTGTGCTATCATTTCTTCCGTGAAAATTGTTGATTTGCGAGAACAAAGCCATCGATACCATACAAATTGATTGGGTTCTAAATATAAAGAAGCAATTCATACCTTTTGTGTATGTGACACATTATGTAGATCAAAGAATTGATCCATATAAAGTATCCATGTGATTGGGTCGTTTCCATCAAACTTCCTCATATCGATGTTAGGAACGTGATTGGTCTTCAACCCAAAGTGCGAGCTTCTTCATTCTTGATTCACCTTCCTTGTGTCCTCATCATGAATGTCATGGGATATATTTTCACTTTCAGGTGTCCTTTCTATTATGAAGTTTTTCAATTCTTCTACGATCTCCCCTTTTAAATCATCCATCTTAGTATTTATTGTCTCAAACTTAGATTTCATTGAATCCATCATCTCTTGTAGTTTATCTTTTGTTACTATATTCTTTTGTAAATAATTTATGTCCCTACTTAATTTCTTCACATTCATCAAGATTCCATGTAGGATTGTCTAGAGGCTTATTTGGTGTAGAATTTCCCTTTTTGGGTGGCATGTTGGTTAGGTATCACTTTTGAACCCCTATTTTGAGGTGGTTCTACTAGACAATATTTCATCTACTGTATCTCCAAAATTTTGACCCTTTTGGGTATGAAACTTTATTTTTTGTAGTTCTATGATATTTCTTCTCTGCAATTCCACAGGTCTATCAAAATTGGATGTGTCAAATGGAATTTACGGTAATTTCTCCACAACTTCGTGATTTTTGGCCTTTCCAGGAGATCTCACTTGTATAGTGCGCCCTGCACAAAATAATTGATATAAAATTCTAAAACTCATACTAGAAATACTATAGACTGTCCACTATCCAATGAAACTAGTCTCACTCAGTTTGGATACTCTATAAAAAAGTTATGATTGTTTTACTTTGAAAACCTTCTTGAAGGACTAGTCAGATACCCTATCTTCCACATGGTGTATATGAAAATGTAAGATGGCCCATAAGCTGAAATTTTTACTACATATACCTTACTAATTTTTGTAAATATCCTCTATATTTTAGGGTCTGAAACGTTATAGAAAAATTCTTATAGCAAAAATTCTGCAATGACTCAATTCAGGATGATTCCATAACCATATCTTGTACAGGCTGTATCTCGGAAAGTTTAAGGCTTCAGGAGCATAAATTGCAACCCAACGTACCTTTCTCTGTATACTAAATATCTTCCAAGACGTTACTTCTGAAACGATGCAGAAAAAAAGTTATAGAAAAAATGACAAGGTGTCTCAGATTTAGCAACGAAACCCCAAGACCTTGAGCTTTGAAACCATATGCTAAGAACCAAATATCAATATAGCATAGAAAAACCTCAGAATAAGTACTCAACGCTTTGAAAAAGAGAGAAATTTGGATAATAAGCCTCTTGGAGGGGGCAACCTCCTCGTGCCCACATAAATGTACAATTACAAGATGATTCCAAATGAAAATGTCTCCTTGGTATATATAGGAGACTAGGAGGTATAATTACAAGTAATGGAATAAAGCCAACATAAATAAAATAACATTACTAATGTAAAATGCCCCAATTAAGGGGTAATGAGCCTCTTGAGACAAGTGATGTCTGCAACGCTTGAGTAACTCTGAATGCTTCTCCATTTAATGAGATACTATGAAATGGATTTATTCCTCAATTGGCGAATTCTTGTGTCAGTGATGGATTCCGGATCCAATATGATTTTTCCCTCATCATAAAGTTCTGGAAATATAGTTTGAATTGAGATCTTGTTAACTATAACCTTCTTTAAGCATGAAACAAGAAAAATTGGGTGTACTCATGAAGATGCATGCAACTTCAATTTATATGCAATAGTACCAATCTTTTGCAACACCATATAAGGGCCATAGTACTTTGGTGATAATTTATTATCCTTCTTGGCTTGCTTCAGGGACATCTATTTGTATGGTTGTAGTCTTAAAAACACCCAATCCCCTACTTCAAAACTTCTTTCACTATGATGTTGATCTTCTTCTTGTTTCATGCGATTTTCTGCCATGATCAGGTTGTCCTTTAATATTTGGAGAACTTGTTGTTGATGCTCGATGTGATCTTCCATTGCTTGAACTTTATATTTTTCTTTTAGAGAAGAAGTGGTGGAAGGAGGGTGGTATCCATAGAGCGCCATAAATTGTGTCATTTTTGTTGCAGTATGAAAGGAATTGTTATACCACCATTCTACCAAGGGTAACCGTTTGAACCATTGTGTTTGTTTATCAGAGACAAAGCAACGAAGGTAGCCTTCCAGACATTTTTTCACTATCTCGATTTGTCCATCAGATTAAGGATGATAGGATGACCTATGAGCCAATTGAGTACCTAAACAAGAAAATAATTTTGTCCAAAAATGTCTAGTGAAGATGGGATCTCTGTCACTTACAATAACTTTTGGGTTGTAATGTAGATTTTGAACTGTACGCATGAATGCAGTGGAAAATGTACTGTATTTGAAGGGATGAGAGAGTGCACGAAAGTGTGCGTACTTGGTTAGTCTATTAAGAATCACCATGATGACACTCTTTCCTTTAAACTTCGGTAACCCTGTGATGAAATCCATGGAAACCTCCTCCATGGTTGTAAAAGACTTGGGATGGCTAATGGTTGTAAAAGACCTGGGGTCTTAATTGTTTCCACCTTATTTTGTTTGAAAACCAAACATTCTACCACAAACCTTTGAACATAAGTTTTAAGGCCATCCTAAAAAACTTCCTACTTGGTAGGTTTTCAAAAATCTCGAGTGCCCTCCTACTGGAGAGGTGTGAAATTCCAATAGTACCTTTTGTTTGAGTTGAGAGTTCTTACATAAATATAAGCGATCTTTGTACCATAGTGAATCATTTTTCCATGTAAATGTATCTGATGTATTGGAGTCCTGCTGCAACCTCTGAATGAGAGTCCACACTTTTTCGTCATTCTTCCATTCATCTCTTCCTTCTATTATCCAATCGGGTTGGATGATCGAGATAGCACAGAGAAAGGCCTCAACATCTTCATCAATTCTTGAGAGTGCATCTGCCACAACATTTTTCTTCCATTTTTTTATAGACGATTTCAAAATCATCTATAATACAACCATTAAGGCTTTTCTTTAACTTTGGCTTGTCTATAACCCTGTCTAGGTTGTTACATGGATAAAACTATATTTTACTTCCATGACCTGGTATGAACAAGAAACATGGCCAGGGCCAGGGTAATGTTCATGGGACCAAGCTTGGGGTGACAGATCATGTTGAACCCTATTTACTATTATCAACTTGAGAAGCTTCCTCTTTTGCATTTCCTCTAGTTGGATATCTCGAGGTGGATAACGTTTATTTACAACAACCACTTCTTTTTTTGCACCAAATATTCTGATCCACAACACAAACAAAACAATCTTTTATTCAAAAAAAAAAGAAAACACATGAAATATTTATCAATTTAAGATCAACATAAAAGGGCTAGCAGTGAGAACTTACTAAACTTCACTTAACTTGACCTGGATCTCTCTTCTCGCTGCTACTACCTAATTGCATAAATTTTCATTACTGCTAATCCCCCAGTACTTGAGAGCTGCCAAGTCATATGCCCTTGCTGATTTTTCTTTTGTTGTAACCTCCTAAAGTCCAGAGACAAATGAGCTGCCATTAAATTATAATCCAAGAAAAACCCAAAAACAACTTTGTTTTCCTGATATAGACTTTCATAAAAGGAAACATACCAAAATAAATTATGGGCATAGAGTGATCAACAGGGGCTACATTTTCCTGCACCTTATTTTTTGGTTTCAACAGGGGCTACACTGATCAATGATGGTTGACTAGGAAATAATAGCCAAGCTGGTCTGAGAGCTCGGGCTTATTGAAAGTGTAAGAGACTAAAAACACCCCAATCCACCACCTAGGTTCGATTTCCATGGACTAACAAACCCTGAAGAAACCTTGTGATGAATTGCATTAGATGGGTTTTGTCTCGACCACATTTTGAGTGCCAATAAACCCACCATTCCCAAACTCGGCAGAAGATGAAGGCCACATTTCGCAAACATAGTGTTCGTTAGAATTAGGGTCTATTTGAACCTGGAAAAGCATCTGTTGGGACTTTTGGAAAAAATCAAAAAGATCATATTGCTCCTGTCGGTCGGGCTTCACAAGAATGAGAATCGAACCAATGAGAGTCGAACCTCGGCTGGGCTTCACAAGAATGAGAGTCGAACCTCTATCTGCCTGCATTGCTTGAATTGCAAGTTCACATTTGTCTTCTTGTTATTGTGCTCTCTATGAAATCCATCCTTGACATCGTACTTACCATCTAGGCTGGCCGGTGAGTGGGTTTCATGGTTGATAAAGTACTGACTTCCTAAGAATGCACCGCGTAGAAACTCTTCCCATGGTCAATTGAGGCATTTTGTTATTATTATTCACAACATAGGAAGTTGTGTTTGAGGATGCCTTTGCCTATGTAGAGCTTCCTTCATCAATCCCCATATGTGGAGACAACGAGAATGCAAGCCAATTATTCATGTGTTTCATTCCTAGCAAGTCAGAGGGTCAAATCTCTAGCCAAGGGATTTTTATGCCAACCACTAAAATTTAGCCAGCACTGACACTCGAGTTGGTCGGATATCATTTTGAAGTTGATGGTTTGGAAAAAAAAACAGGTTGAATTAGACAGTCCACCCCTTGTATTTCTCTCTAGGCTTCGACAGTCCAACCCTTATATTTTGCTCTAGTTCGGATATCACTATATATTTGCACGATACTAATAAGACATGAAAGGAGTATTTATATTAATAAATGATCATCCTTTCGTGTCGACACGGTTCGAAACCAAAAAACCAAGTTCCTTTCAACTAGGTCTCCACCACTTCAATCCTCCACCAAAAGCAAGCTCATAGAAAAGAGACAATGAGGTTCTCTCAACAATAGGGAAAGAGCTTGGGGGATGAACATTGTGTTCAGACTTGAGGGACAAAGGGAATGGACAAAGGGATGGAGACTCAATATGATGTAATTTCTCCAGAGTAACTTTGCTCTCAAAGTTGAATGCTTTCTCCTCTTTTCCATAGCTCAGAATTGTGCTTTTATAGTCTTCAAAATGTAGCTGAAGGGACGAGTCAGAACATTTCCAGTATGTGGAATACCAAGGATCAAATATCTCCTTTCGTGACATGGAAACTCGACTCCATTTTTTGTATTTTCTGGCACAAATCCTTATGTACGCGGGTTGTAGTGGAGCAAACTGCGTATACACATGTTGTATAGCAGATAGGGTGCGTATATGTGGAAAAATATGTATTTTTGGCTCTGGATTCATAAAAAAGGGATGACAAGTCTCCATAGGGAAATTTAAAAAGGCCCTTTGTGCAGGATAACAATGGTGAGGCAAATCTTGCTGTAACAAACCTTACCACACACAAACAAAACTCTATTGAATAATTGAATTATTTATAACAGATAGTGACTCCATTATATAGAGTTCACAAGTTATTATGAGATCTAACTTATTCCCAATATAAAAGGAGAGCTTGATAGAATATCTCAAGTACACACCAAACAATTTGATTGTCTGACTAGTCTAGGCCTTATTACATGATACTATCAACTTGAGCAAGCTGTGGCATATGAGACTTGCTCACTTACATTATAGAGACCTTCCCACTCTGGGAAATATGGTGAGAGGCTTTATAGAGATACATATCGATATTGATGTCATTTGCAGAGGTTGTGTTCTTGGCAAGAATATTAAGAGGTCCTTTTCGAGCAGTGATTGTAGATCCAAAAGGATATTGGACTTGATACATATAGATGTTTGTGGAACCATGATCATTGCTTCCTTGAGTGGATACTTGTACTATGTGCTCTTCATCGATGATTACTCTTGGAAGACATGGATTTAATTCTTGAAGACCAAGGATGGAGTCCTTGTGATATTTCAAAAGTTTAGAGCTCAGGTTGAGAACCTAACCAGGAGGAAGATCGAAGTGCTGAGATCAGATAATGGAGGAAAGTACACCTCCAGGTATTTCAATGATTTTTGTATTGAGGCAATGATCAAGAGGGAGTACACCATCCCTTATAACCCTCAACATAAGGGGGTTACAAAGAGGAGGAACAAATCCATTATTGAGGCAACCAAAGAGATGATACATGATCATAATCTATCTATGATTTTGTGGGCAAAGGAATCCATGAAAATTAGGATATTTGACTCCCCAAGAAGATATCACCGGAGTGAAGCCTGACTCCCCAAGAACATGACTCCCCAAGAAGATATCACCGGAGTGAAGCCTGAGATTGGACACTTTAGGATATTTGGGTGTCTAGTATACATTCATGTATCCAGGGAAAAGAGAACTAAGCTAGACCCTTCAAGAAAAAAGGGTACATTTGTGGGGTACAATGAATATTTGAAGGCATACTGCATATACATCCTTGGTCAAAGACAAATCAAGGTTAGTAGAGATGTGACCTTTGAGGAAGAGATAACCTTCAAACTATCCATAGAATCTCATATGGAGATTGATAACGAGAAGAAAGAAGAGCCAATACCTTCTCCCCCTTCAACATTTTAGAGGGAGTCAGTTACTGATCTAATTGATCCCTTAGCTCTAGTTGATTTTCCCATAGACATTGCAGTAGGCCAGAAGAGGCTTGCATGGGCTTGACAGACTCTACAAGAGGCAGAAGGACATGCAACTCCTCGTGGTACATTCTGAGAGAGAAAGAGACCACATAAATTTTCGAGCTATGTTTCAACTATGAGCCACATCATTGATATTGAGCCTTCTTATCATGGGGAAGCAATATGCCAACATGTTTGGAAATATTCCATGATTGAAGAGTATTAGTCCATCATGAAGAATGATGTGTGGGATATTGTTTCGAGATCGAAAGGGAAGTCTGTAGTGACTTCCAAGTGGATCTATATAATCAAACATGTAGCTGATGGAAGTGTCGAGAAGTACAAATCGATATTTGTGGCCAGAGGATTCTCTCGGGTGGAGGGAATAAATTATGAGGAGACATTTTCTCATGTTTCTCGATACACTTCCATCCATATGATTATTTCCCTTGCCGCATCCATGGGTTGGAGATGACATCATATGGATGTGAAGACAACCTTTCTCAATGGAGAAATTGAGGAACCGGTTTACATCGAGCATCCAGATCAGTTCATGACACATGAGAAGGAGTCTCATGTGTGCAGGTTGAAGAAAGCCATGTATGGACTAAAGCAGGCACCTTGTGCATGGTATGAAAATATTGATGGATACTTTATGAGTTTGGGATTCAAAAAGAGTGTTTCTGGTCACAACCTATACTACAACATTGTTGGTGACAAGTGCCTGATTTTGCTCCTATATGTTGATGAATTAGTCCTCACCAGTTCAGAAAGCATTATTGTTGGATGCAAGAATGCATTGGCTTCTGAATTCAAGATGAAATACCTTGGTATGATGCACTACTTATCATCGTTATCACATAGGCAGTAACCAAATTCCAAACCAATACGACTTCCATACGTCCAACTGGGCGAGTCCGTATCCAAAGTAGTCGAACATACATTCAATCCACAATAACCAAAAACAACTTGACATGCCCAACAATCCTCCTATGAAACCCTTGACTGGACGGTTAAGGGTTTTCTCGGTATCCATCCCAGGAGGAACAAAGCTAACTTCTCATAATAGTGAAAACTTTGAGGCCAAAGATGTACACCCAAAGAAGGACAATGATTCTTGTAGTGACCGCATTTTCAACAGTTAAATCATTGTATTTCTAACATATCTTTCTCTTGATTTGGCTTCTTCCTTGAGCCAAACTTTCTTTTGTTTATGAAATTCTTAAATCTTGTTGTGAAGTCTTGATCATCGTATTTCTTTTGAGGTTTCTCTTTTTCACTAATTCTTGATTCTTCTTGTGCACAACAAGTCCAAATTTCTTCAAATGTAGGATACTCCTTCCTTGTGTTCATGCTTGCGGAAAATGCATCCCAAATATTGGGAAGACCATCGAGTACTATGCTTACCAATTCCTTCTATGAAATGATCTCTTCAATAGCTTGTAGTTGATCTCTTAACTGAGAGGTTCTCACAAAGTATGATGTTATGTTTTCATCATCATTCATCTTCATATCACAGAGCTCATTCTTCAGACTCATTACTTATCCAATGTTTCTAACTGAGAAGAGGTTTGTTAGGGAATCGTACATCTTCTTCGATGAGTCAAGATTGGAGATGTAGGGTATCAAGTGGTATTTTATAGAATCCACTATAATACTCACGTCATTGATGTCACCATCTTTGAACTCCTCCATAAATGCAATGTCTTGCGGTTCCTTCTCTTTTCCTTTTTCAAACTTTGGTTTCACGATATTTCCTTTCACGATATCCAACACTTTATTCTTAGCAAGGATGAGGTCAATCCTTGTCTTCCACGCTCTAGAGTTGGAAGCTCCATCTAACTTGTTTTCTGACTTCATAGATTAAGTGATGGTTGCCTTGACTTGGTCAACCCTAGATTTGACAAAAAAATCAAACTTGACGTTTTGCGGTTCCTTCTCTTTTCATTTTTCAAACTCTGGTTTCATGATATTTCCTTTTATGATATCCAACACTTTATTCTTGGAAAGGATTAGGTCAATCCTTGTCTTCCACACTCTAGAGTTAGAAGCTCCATCCAACTTGTTTTCTGACTTCATAGATTAAGTCATGGTTGCCTTGACTTGGTCAACCCTAGATTTGACCAAAAACTCAAACTTGATGTTTTAGCTTGCTAAGAGTAACAAGATGTGTGCTAGGCTAGGGCGCACTGGTTTGTCCAGAAATCAAGTCAATCCCTTCACTTAAGGCTCCTCAATGAGAGGGTTAGGGTTTCTGCAATTGCACCTCCTTGTAACCCTAATGAGAGTGCTTTGGTGACTGTTTCTCCTAGAAACCCTAGTGATAGTTCTTCAATGAGCTTAGTATACTTATGACTATGCTCCCTTTGAGTGGTTTGACTGAATGAAAGAGTTGTGGTCCCATAACCTGTTAGAATATAATGGATGTGCTCATTTTACCATCAACAATATCACTATTGTCACCCAACCATAGGCTGAAGCCACCCTTTGAGCATCTTAAACTTGATAGAGAATCACTCTAGAAGAAAACCCTAGGCTAGATAGCCAAACAAAGGGTAGCACACCAAACAAGAGATGATCAGATATTCCAAACCATAACTAAGAGATAGTCCAAGCCAAAGTGAAATATGCTAGCTGTAGCAGCTGCAACGACAACTCTGATCCAAACTTTCACGAAATATGGGCAACTATAGTGTGCACAAGTGTTGCTCTGCAATTCTAAGAATGCCTGCCAGAATGAAGACTGGCCTCCTATATTTATACTAATTCTGGCTAACAACCTGGGCCGACTTCTCATTCTGGGTGTCTATTTACTTAGTATATAATATTTCTTGTAGGCTAATAACCTAATACCAATTATCCTCTTGAGTCGACTTGTCTTCTAGAGTTATTAGCCAACTCATTAGCGCTTCTTCTTGCTTCTTGGAATATTCTTTTTTCGTCAGGTTTACACGTGGAGGTAAAAAGCTTCCGCAACTACCATAATATTAACACTCCCTCCTAGCTAGGGAGGTATTACAGGGAATGGTCTTGAGCACAAACATACCATGCACCCGGTAGCATCAACATAATTGTATAGACTATCTCATGACTAGATCATGAGTACCATCATCACCATCAGTGTCATCAGTTGCATCATCACCATCAGTGACACAAGAGCCATTCATCTAATCTGGACATATGTCCTAGAAAAATAAATGTCATGAACCATTTTCCGTCTAGGAAATCTCTGTCCGTTGATCATCCATCTAGCTGATAATCATTTTCAACACTGTTGATAGTCTTCAAGGCAATCAAAACAATATCATTCAATAGAACACAACTATGTCTATCCATAGTAGTACACAACTACAATCTAGTGGTATACTACCACACCAAGTAGCACATAGGTACTTGATTACAGACGTATAGTCACAAACAATGGAACACATCCACCACAGTAGTATACAACTATTGTCTAGAGACATATACTCTTCATAACAATCATCTGATATCAACCTACATAGAAACAATGTTATGATATAAACTAAATCATCTGGACCATTCTTTAACTCACATCTATGAGATCTTGGAAGAACATATTCCCTCAAAAGGTAAAACATCAATGATGAGCTATATGGCTATTCTTCTCAAGCAAGGAAGAATAACTATCCTGATTTCTGAGCCTGGACCATTCTCTGCCCTGAGCCATTCCTCTGACACTAGATAAAGTGTAACCTGGAGGGAATGAGTCTGTCCTAAGGAATGTCTGTCCCTGATTGTTGAACCTGGACCATTCCCCACCCTTGGCCATTCCTCCGGCACTAAAAAAAGTGCAACCTGAAGAGAATTAATCTTCTCTAAGGAATGAATGTTCGAACCATTTCCTAAGGTAATGACTGTCCCACACAAACCTCCAAAATGGACCATTCCCCATGTTAACCACAATGGGAAATCGTTGTCTGGAAAGGTGGGCCAGTCTTCTTGAGTAACCCTAAAGAAGAGAGACTGCCCTAGACCATTCCCCATGTTAACCACAATGGGAAATCATTGTCTATGGTACATCAACAATCCATCGAACCATTTTCATTACGAAAATGATCGTTCGATCTAGACCATTTTTAAAACTAGAAAATGCCTGTCTGTCAGAAATCTCAAACCATTTCTGAATCTGGAAAAAAACTACTCATCCTGGACCATTTTTCGAACTGAAAAATGTCCATAAATCAATAACACATTAGTTCTCCCTCTTAACCTGGGAGTCATCTCTTCCTTTTTCAATAAGGAAGTCATCTCCACGAGCTCCTTCTTTAGTACGCAAACTCTTTCATCTTGGACAGAAGCTTTACCAAAACATCTTCTTATATGCTCATTTGTGGAGATATATATTGGAGAACCACTTTCTCCTTTATGGACTTCATCACAGAGAATGTGTTCCTTATTCTCAAATGCACTTTAGTCCGGAACACTAGTTTTCTTTAAAGGTTTCATATAGCTCTGATTAATAAAGTATATCATTGTTGGATTCCTGTTAGCTCACAACATCGTGGCAAGGGTCAAACTGGAACATATCCATGTGGCACTTCTTTTGTCATCATGAGATCTTTTTCATGGATCCCATCATCCTTATCTTCCGTTATAGAAAGTCTTCACCACGCTTCTATTGTGCATTGGAGGTTCTCCACCAAGTTGTCTTCTTCCATCTACATTCAGGGGTCTCTTTCTGGTATGCCTCAAAGCCTTGAGGATGCTCTTCATATGCTCTTTGTTCAATTTCTCTGGAGAACAATCTTTTCATTCATCTAATGTAGAACTCCAACCCATGGATATTGCGGATGATATAATGACTCATGTAGAGGTATGCCTCGTTTACTAGAATGAGTAATCATCATAGTCTTCTCCCTCCATCTGGGAGAACCTCTAGTTCTATATCTCACAATGCTTTCATTCATTAGTCTTCCATACACTGTTCTTCATCACAACTTTCAGTTCCTTTGCTTGATTTTTTTTAGTGAGTTCATATCAAGCTCGTAATATTGTGATTCTTGATACAATGACTAGTTGTTCTAGCTTTTCTTTCTTTCTTGGAATCTTCATGTTCTTCCTCATGTTTCTCTTTAGATCTTGGGTCCTTGGAGTTTCTTATAGATTCCATTCCCTAGAGATTCCACTTCTTTATTTCATCATAGGATCACGAATGTGGATGGACAACCAGGGATACTTTAAGGATCCTCTTCAAACAAGACTTATTCTAAGGTCGAACTAAACATGTACTGCTTTTGATGGGTGCTACCATGGATGTATACTTCATTATCTTCAATGGATCATAGGATTAGCTCCCTCCTAATCCTTGCTTCATGTATGACTTCATGTTTTTTTTTGGAAATATATAATCGTTTCCCTCCATAATCCACTTTTGTCTGCCTCCTTATTTCCTTCTACAAGGTGTCATAAGTCTTTCTCCAATTTCTTCTTAATTGTTGTCTTCTTCCCATCTTTTACTTCTTCTCTTTTACTTAATTATTGATTCTGATTTCGACTTATCTTACAATTGTTACTTATGTAATAACTTCCACATGAATTGTCTGATGTACTTCATCTTTTCATTTGTATTGTCTGTCTTGTAGTCATAATGATAGTAATCCTATATGTACAAAAAACGTGGTATATACAAGAACTATGAAGAGTATTGTTACCTTGTCTCAGTACAAGAAGTATTTTTCATCCTGCTTAGTCTTCTTTTTAGGTTAATTTTCTTCGGAAACTAATGCTTCATGTGTCTTCTTCCTTTTCTTTAGCTCGGGACAATGATTCTTGTAGTGACCGTATTTTTGACAGTTGAAGCATTGTATTTCTGACATATCTTTCTCTTGATTTGGCTTCTTCCTTGATCCAAAATTCCTTTTGTTTATGAAATTCTTAAATATTGTTGTGAATGCTTGATCATCATGTTTATTTTGAGGTTTCTCTTTTGCACTAATCCTTGATTCTTCTTGTGCACAACAAGTCCAAAGTTGTTCAAATGTAGGATACTCCTTCCTTGTGTTCATGCTTGCAGAAAATGCATCCCACGTCTTTGGAAGACCATTGAGTACTATGTTTACCAATTCCTTCTCTGAAATGATCTCTTCAATAGCTTGTAGTTGATCTCTTAACTGAGAGATTCTCACAAAGTATGATGTTATGTTGTCATCATCATTCATATTCATGTCATAGAGCTCATTCTTCAGACTCATTACTTGTACAATGCTTCTGATTGAGAAGAGGTTTGTTAGGGCATCGTACAAATTCTTCGATGAGTCAAGATGGGAGATGTAGGGCATCAAATGGTATTTTATAGAATCCACTATAATACTCATGGCATTGATGTCACTATCTTTGAACTTCTCCATAAAAAGAGCTGATCAGATAGTCCAAACCATAACCAAGAAATATTCCAAGCGAAAATGCAATCTGCTAGCTGCAGCAGCTGCAATGACAACTCTCCTCCAAACTTTGCACAAACTGGGCAACTGTTGTGCACAAAAGTGCTTCTCTGCAATTATGAGAATGCTTGCTAGAATGAAGACTAGTCTCCCGTATTTAGTTCTCATTCTGGGTGTCTATTTACTTAGTATATAATATTTCTTCTGACTTCTTCTCTTATAGGCTAATAACCTAATACCAATTATCCTCTTGAACCAACTTATCTTCTAGGGTTATTATCACACTCATTAAGGTTTCTTACTGCTTCTCGAAATATTCTTTTCTCGTTAGATTTACACGTGGAGGTAAATACCTCCCGCAACTACCATAATATTAACACTCCCTCCTAGCTAGGGAGGTATAAGAGGTAATGGTATTGAGAATCAATATAGTTGTATAGACTATCTCATGACTAGATTATGAGCACCATCATCACCATCAGTGTCATCAGTTGCATCATCTCTCAAAACCATACTATATCTGAGTAATTAGACATTATGCTAGATAAGTCACTTCATTATCTTCAATGGATCATAGGATTAAATCTCTCCTAATCCTTGCTTCATGTATGAGTGCATGTTTTTCTTTTGGAAATATATAATCGGCTCCCTCCATAATCCATGCTTCCATTTGCATCCTTATTGCCTTCTGCAAGGGGTCATAAGTCTTTCTCCAATTTCTTGTTGATTGTTGACTTCTTCTTGTCTTTTACTTCTTTTGTTTTACTTCAAGATTGATTCTGATTTTGTCTTATCTTGCAGCTGTTACTTATGTAATACCTTCCACATTAATTGCTTGATGTACTTCATCCTTTCATTTGTATTGTCTGACTTGTAGTCATAATGATAACAATCCTTTTTGTTTCTTCCATAGGTATAGTTTCTCTTTGAACACATTATCTTCTAAGAAGTAGATATGCAAGATATGTACAGAAAATAGGTACAGATCATCGTGTTTCTTTTGAGGTTTCTCTTTTGCACTAATCCTTGAGTCTTCTTGTGCATAACAAGTACAAAGTTCTTCAAATGTAGGATACTCCTTCCTTGTGTTCATGCTTGCGGAAAATGCATCCCACGTCTTGGGAAGACCATTGAGTACTATGTTTACCAATTCCTTCTCTGAAATGATCTCTTCAATAGCTTGTAGTTGATCTCTTAATTGAGAGATTATCACAAAGTATGATGTTATGTTTTCATCATTCTTCATGTCACAGAGCTCATTCTTCAGACTCATTACTTGTCCAATGTTTCTGAATCAGAAGAGGTTTGTAAGGGCATTGTACATCTTCTTCGATTAATCAATATGGGAGATGTAGGGTATCAAGTGGTCTTTTATAGAATCCACTATAATACTCATGGCATTGATGTCACCATCTTTGAACTTCTCCATAACTGCAACTTTCTGCGGTTCCTTCTCTTTTTCTTTTTCAAACTCTAGTTTCATGATCTTTCCTCTCATGATATCCAACACTTTATTCTTGGCAAGGATGAGGTCAATCCTTGGCTTCCACACTCTAGAGTTAGAATCTCCATCTAAATTTTTTTCTGACTTCATAGATTAATTCATCGTTTCCTTGACTTGGTCAACCCTAGATTTGACCAAAAACTCAAACTTGACTGTCCACTATCCAATGCAACCGGTCTCACTCAATTTGGATACTCTAGGAAGAAGTTATGATTGTTTTACCTGGAACACCTTCTTGAGACTAGTGAGATACCCTATCTTCCAGAGGGTGTATCTGAAAATGTAAGATGACCCAGAAGAAATTTTTACCATAGATACCTTACTAATTTTTGTAAAAATCCTCCGGAGTTCAGGGTATGAAACTTTACAGAAAAAGATTTATAGCAAAATTTATGCAATGACTCAATTCAAGATGATTGCAGAATGATATATTGTACAAGTTGCATCTCTGCAAGTACAAGGCCTCAAGAGCTGAAATTTTAACTCAACGTACCTTGCTCAGTATACTAAATATACTCCAAGTTGTTGCTTCCGAAATGTTGAAAAAAAGTTATAGCGAAAATATCAAGGTGTCTCAGATGTAGCAGTGAAACCCCATGACCTTGAGCTCTGAAACCATATGTTAAGAACCAAATATCAATATAGCATAGAAAAACATCACAATAAGTACTCAGCGCCTTGAAAAAGAGAGAAATTCAGATAATAAGCTTCTTCGAGGGGGAAACCTCCTTATTCCCACATAAATGTACAATTACAAGATGATTCCAAATGAAAATGTCTCCTTGGTATAT
>JZKD02S1097906.1:790660-801700 GCA_000966675.3 Picea glauca | reverse complement strand
ACGATGATTTGCGATTTTGTCTTGGAAAGCTTGACGATCCTCCCCTTCTTGCATGATCCATACCTGGTCATTCTGATTTTCTTGATCTATGTGAGTTTCAGAAAATTCACCTACTACTTCAAGAAACTTCTTAATTTGTTCATCATCCTCAAAAACCTGTCGGTGTTGGATATTATCGGGTATAGATGGTCTGTGTCTTATCTCTATGTGATACTTCAATTTAGAAGTTGTAGGAGGAGTGAAAGTCAAGGCTTCTTTAGCTAATGCATCAGCATGTAAGTTTTCTGTGCATGGGATGAAGTGGACATTTATAGACGAGAAAACGTTTTCCATCAAATCCTAGGCACAATTCCTGTATGATCGTAATCTGGGATGCTTGGCTTGGTACTGTCGATTTACTTGTTTGACTATTAACTCTGCATCTTCGTATACATCTAGGTTATTTATTTTTAGCTTCCTGATAGCCTCTAATCCTAGGACCAAAGCTTCATA
The DNA here is from genome assembly GCA_000966675.3 of Picea glauca. Taxonomy (NCBI): domain Eukaryota; kingdom Viridiplantae; phylum Streptophyta; class Pinopsida; order Pinales; family Pinaceae; genus Picea; species Picea glauca. The sequence goes on along the minus strand of JZKD02S1097906.1, from coordinate 801,208 downwards.
TTGACATACATTGTTAGTATAATCTATATCCCATTGCAGTTTGTATGAAAAAGGAACAACAAACTTTTATTCAGGAGCCACAAAAAGCACTCCTGCACCAGCCCCTTCGCAAGACGAGGCACCGTAAAAAAACATTTTCCATATACTGGTACTACACATATCCTCGGTCATGTAACCTAACTCTTCATGCTCTATATCGTTTTAGTCTGTGCAACCATCTAAGCCACTGTCAAAAGATAAGATACAATTTCCTAAATATTGATCTACAATGTAAATAGGGAAATTGTTCGGATTTTGAGAGTTGCTTACTGTATATGCTAACCTCATCTCCCTGTACAACCGAGTAAACTATCCACCAAACATAGGAATTGTGGCGAACGTCATATCTAGTTGAAGAGAACCCCCCAACTTGGCTCCCCATGACCTAGACAACAGTAAGCCATACTTGGGGGGAATATCAACAATAACCACATCCATCAAGATACTCTTAACTGGGACCTGTACCAGGGTGACTACTAAATCCTTTATCATTCCCATACACTTAACTCTTCTCAAGTCAAAAGAGTAAATATCTCCATAAGGTCTGGTGATCTGGAGAGCCAATTTGTCCATAATAATTTTAGGCATCATGTTATGGGAGGCTCCRGAGTCTAGCATGCAATTATGTAGCAGTTGATCGTATACATTTAAGGTGATATAAAAGGGAGCAACAGTGTCTTTGGCCCCTTCAAAATGTGGACCAAAAGTGATGTTTGGTTTATCATCTTCCAGGTTTAAAATGTCAGATTGGATTTCTAGCTCTGAGACACCTATCACTTTGGTAATCTTCTTTCGATAAACTCAGTTTTTTGTTAACTCTACCAGAGGAATTGGTATCTTAATTTTATTTATCTCGTTTTCGAAACTGAAAAATCCGCTCACCTTGTCTGTTTCTCTAGTTGGGACTTTTGAATCCTTCCTTTCCGACTTATTTGCCTGGACCTCTTTATTACTCATGATCTTTGTTGAAGGTGTAATTGTATTAGCTGTTTCAGTTCCTTGTGTTTGGGTCTCAACTTTTCCCACTTCAGGTTCTTGTGTGTGTTAGATTTTAGGGTAAAGTTGACAGTCAACAGTCTCTTTTAATTTTAATGAAAGAATAATTTAGATTTGAAACATAAACATCATATATAGATAGATCTATAACTGACAGTGATAGTAGATCTCAGATCTTAAAAACTCTTTAACATATTAGATCTATAACAGTAGATCTATAACATAGCAGATCTATATCTTTGGTTCTAAAACAAAGTTCTAATTGTAACAACAGATCTATATAACTTAGTTCAATCAGTAAACAAGGAACATAACTTATAGATTCATGCAATGCTTATTCTATAGAGAAATTCTAAAGTAAACTCAGATCTGAACTTTAGAAGAAGTAATTAGGAAACATACCTGGTACTTGCCTTACCTCTGAAGATAGCACAAACCACAATAGGTGGAGGTCCTTGTAGTTATGCTCAGACAAAGGTTCAGTTCATGGATCTACAATAAGATCTTTTATGCCAAAGATAGAAGGAATTTTCTTGCCACCAAGTTTAGGGTTACTGAAACTAAAACATCTAGGACCCAAACCCTTAAATAAAAACCCCACAGCTGTAAGGAATGCAACACCCTCAGCAAGATATATGAAGCGACACCCTAAACAGTCCTACAACAGGCATATAAAACAACATCCTCAGCAAATGGTCCTATAACAAGAGTAGGACGTGGCACCACACAACAACCATAGGTCATGTCTCCCCTCAATATACACACAGTAGTATGCAATGGGACGACAACTTTCAAGGAGGCACTACAGCCACAGGTCACAGCTCCTTTCAGTAATAAGCAATGGGACAGTAGCCTTCAAGGAGGCACTACAACCAAAAAAGAACAGAACAACAACAATGATAATTCATTGACCAAGGCTGCAACTCACAACAAGACTACTCCTCAAGATAGGCTGCACCACACTACAGAACTGCAGCAAGGACTGAGGCTGCGAGCTCAAAGTATCTCCACGCTATCACAAAGAGTGAGTGTATGTATGTGAATAGGAGTAGAGGGGAGGCTCTATTAAATAGTCATAGGTTAGGTCTAGGTTAAGTTATATTAATAAGTCACATGTTTAAATTATAAATTTAACCATGTGACAATTATCAATGTTTAACTTTAGAATCATAACCCCAATAAACCAATAAAAGCCCAAAACAAGTAACCAAGGATAAGGGTGGGTTTGCAAGGTGGCTTTACTCATTCCTTCAAATCATATGGTGAACCTATTACTTTATCATCACTGCATATGGGACTTATACCTCTTGTGGTAATGTCCTTCCTCAGGGAAGATTATGTACCATCAAGTACTTGATTAAAAATCAAGTAGCCCCAGGTCTTTTCCTGAGGTCTTATACACCAAGGTCAGAGACCAAGGATCGACCCATGCCCCAGGCATGGGCACCCTGGACCCAGTCCAGGGGCGCTAGATAAATCTAGGGTCTTTAACATCTTGGTCCCAGACCAAGAAACCCAATGCCCCAGGCATGGGTACCCTGGACTCAGTCCAGGGGCCCTAGTCATATCTAGGGTATTCAATCTCTTGGTCCTAGACCAAGAACCCAATGCCCCAGGCATGGGTACCCTGGACCCAGTCCAGGGGCCCTAGACATATATAGGGTCTTTAATCTCTTGGTCCCAGACGAAGAACCCAATGCCCCAGGCATGGGTACCCTGGACCCAGTCCAGGGGCCCTAGACATATCTAGGGTCTTCAATCTCTTGGTCCCAAACCAAGAACCCAATGCCCCATGCATGGGTACCCTGGACCCAGTCCAGGGGCCCTAGACATATCTTGGGTCTTCAATCTCTTAGTCCCAGACCAAGAACCCAATGCCCCAGGCATGGGTACCCTAGACCCAGTCCAAGGGCCCTAGACATATCTAGGGTCTTCATCAATTTTGGTCCCAGACCACATACCCCAGGAGTTCACTGGGGGCCCTAGATCTCGTCTAGGGTCTTAGCCAACATTGGTCCCAGACCACATACCCCAGGAGTTCACTGGGGGCCTTAGATCTCGTCTAGGGTCTTAGCCATCCTCCGGGAGAATGGCTCTTGCAGCTGCTTATAAACTTAACACTCCCTCTCAGCAAGAGAGGCATTCTCAGCTACACCAAGCTTGTCATGAAAGTATGCAAACTTTATCAATGGCAGTGGCTTGGTAAAAATGTTTGCTGTCTGTTCTGCTGTCTATTCTGCTATCAGAACATACTGAAGGCTGAGAACTTTCTTCTGAATCATATCCCGGAGATAATGAGATCTCATTTAAATGTGTTTCAATCTGTCATGAAACACCGGGTTCTCTGTGAGCTTTATACCATTATGATTGTCACAGTGAATAATTGTGGGCTCGATCTTTGACCTGAATAAGCCTGAAGGTAGCTTTCTGAGCCACACTGCTTCTCTGCCAGTAGTACTAGCAGTAATGTACTCTGCCTTTGCATTGCTTTGGGCTACGGAGCCCTGTTTCCTGCTGGACCAGGAAATCATAGCTGAACCAACACTGAAGCAATATCCGGAAGTATTCTTCCAGTCCACAATACTGCCCAACCAATCTGAACTTGTGAAACCATGGAGTCATATACCTCTACTTGAGGTGTATCTGAGACCGTATCTCAGAATGTGTTTCACAGTAACTGTATGTAAATGATTCGGTTCACATATGACCTGACTGAGAACACTTACCGTGTGTCAGATGTCTGTTCTCGTATATACAAGATAAATTACTAATCTGTAAGTTGAGAACTTTTGGATCTGAGCTTGTGGTCCGATCTTGTAGATTCTTTGAATTAGAGATCATTTGTGTGCTCATGTATTTGCAGTTTATCCTGTCAAAATTGCAAAGCACATCAATTACATATTTTCCCTGTGAGAGAGATATCTCTCCTGATTTCTGCCAAAAACTTTAAGCTCAGTAATGTGAAAGATCCAAGTCTTTCATTTCAAAAACTCCCTCTTATTCTGAGCTATAACAATTCTTTCCTGTAAGAAACAGATGAACAATCTTCACATAAGGATGATWGAAAATATGAGRTTCTTTTCATGGATAGCTTCTTGTTTTACTKCACTGTTGAAAACAAGCTTAACATCTGTCAGATGAAGTATTCAAAACAAGAAAGTCATGAGTCACAAGTATATCCTCTTATAGACCATACATCATTCTTTACTGTTACATTAACCTTCCTTATTTTAATTTAGAAAGTTTATGAATAAATCATGATTCACTTCATCTAGAGATCCAGAATACACATCTAGTTTATGCTTCCTGTGCCAGTGCCTTTAGGTGCTAGAGGCTTTTCGCTTCCTTTAATATTTCTTGGCATCAGGCTGGTTTCCTCTCAAGGAAACTGATAGAATTCTTGGATTCTATTAAGCTGTTGATCCTGTTGTTGGACAAGCACTAACCCAAATTCAGAGACTGCTCCCTCTAAGTCCAAGAAATCTGCCTTTCTGTCAGTTTGCTCCCTCTGTCAATTTGCTCTCTCTAAGCATTTGAATCTGATCAGGTGTCTTAACTTTTCAAGATGTTCTCAGTGCCGATAAGGGATGAAAAAGCTGACTCAGACTTCTGAGTTCTCTCAGCTTATTACAAACTGGTACAATCCTCGAAGCTCTCCAATATTATACTGTGTTTCAAGTTCTTTCAAACAATAGGCAAATGGAACTATGAATCAGCCCCTGGTACAACTTCTACGGATGTATAATCATTGCCACCTTTGCACATGGGACAAGAGCATGCCATTTATCCAACATATGTACAATCAAACACTACATAACTCCAACAACCACAGTCCTTTTAAAAATCCACCTTGGCTTATGACTATTGTTCCTCTTGGAATTGCAAACATTGTTCTGAAAACTTGATCAATGCCACAAGAACTCAAGGAGTGGGACAAGGAGGCAAGATTCAATAAACAAATATAAAGTTCATTAACAAGTTGAGAAAATCCCTAATAGAACCAAAAGGTACAAACAGCACCAAGACCAACATCGGTTCCTCACACATTCAAGGTTGGTGATCAAGTGTGGCTGCACATACAAAAAGAGTGATTCCTGAGTCTTAGGCCCACACTAAAATCTGGTCCATATATCATCCCTTATAGGAAACAATTCACTCCTATCATGCATTCCCTCATATCCAGTGTTCATCTAGTTTTCAATGCTAAATTGNATTCTTTCCTGTAAGAAACAGATGAACAATCTTCACATAAGGATGATAGAAAATATGAGGTTCTTTTCATGGATAGCTTCTTGTTTTACTTCACTGTTAAAAACAAGCTTAACATTTGTCAAATGAAGTATTCAAAACAAGAAAGTCATGAGTCACAAGTATATCCTCTTATATACCACACATCATTCTTTACTGTTACATTAACCTTCCTTATTTTAATTTAGGAAGTTTATGAATCAATCATGATTCACTTCATCTAGAGATCCGGAATACACATCTAGTTTCTGCTTCCTGTGCCAGTGCCTTTAGGTGCTAGAGGCTTTTCGCTTCCTTTAATATTTCTTGGCATCAGGCTGGTTTCCTCTCAAGGAAACTGATAGAATTATTGGATTATATTAAGTTGATGATCCTGTTGTTGGACAAGCACTAACCCAAATTCAGAGACTTCTCCCTCTAAGTCCAAGAAATCTGCCTTTCTATCAGTTTTCTCCCTCTGTCAATTTTCTCTCTCTAAGCATTTGAATCTGATCAGGTGTCTTAACTTTTCAATATGTTCTCGGTGCCGATAAGGGATGAAAAAGCTTACTCAGACTTCTGAGTTCTCTCAGCTTATTACAAACTGGTACAATCCTCGAAGCTCTCCAATATTATACTGTGTTTTAAGTTCTTTCAAACAATAAGCAAATGGAACTATGAATCAACCCCTGGTACAACTTCTACGGATGCATAATCATTGCCACCTTTGCACATGGGACAAGAGCATGCCATTTATCCAACATATGTACAATCAAACACTACATAACTCCAACAACCACAGTCCTTAAAAATCCACCTTGGCTTATGACTATTGTTCCTCTTGGAATTGCAAACATTGTTCTGAAAACTTGATCAATGCCACAAGAACTCAAGGAGTGGGACAAGGAGGCAAGATTCAATAAACAAATATAAAGTTCATTAACGAGTTGAGAAAATCCTTAATAGAACCAAAAGGTAAAAAAAACACCAGGACCAACACCGGTTCCTCACACATTCAAGGTTGGTGATCAAGTGTGGTTGCACATACAAAAGGAGTGACTTCTGAGTCTTAGGCCCACACTAAAATATGGTCCATATATCATCCCTTATAGGAAACAATTCACTTTTATCATGCATTCCCTCATATCCAGCGTTCATCTAGTTTTCAATGCTAAATTGTTCGAGCCTTACATCACACCTCTATTGAAGCAACCAGATAACTTTTCAAAACAAGAAGTTGATCTGGATCCAAGGTNCATGTTTAAATTAGAAATTTAAACATGTGACAATTATTTAATGTTTTACTTTAAAACATAACCCCTAAATAAATCAACAAAAAAACCCAAAACAATTAACCAAGGGTAAGGGTGGGTGTGCAAGGTGGCATTACTCATTCCTTCAAATCATATGGTGAACCTATTACTTTATCATCACTGCATATGGGACTTGTCCCTCTTGTGGTTATGTCCTTTCTCAGGGAAGAACATATACCATCAAGTACTTGATTTAGAATCAAGTAGCCCCAGGTCTTTTCCTGAGGTCTTATACACCAAGTTCAGAGACCAAGGATCGACCCATGCCTCAGGCATGGGCACCCTGGACCCATCCCAGGGGCCCTAGATATATCTAGGGTCTTTAACATCTTGGTCCCATACCAAGAAACCCAATGCCCCAGGCATGGGTACACTGGACCCAGTCCAGGGGCCCTAGACATATCTAGGGTCTTCAACATCTTGGTCCCAGACCACGAAACCCAATGCCCCAGGCATGGGTACCCTGGACCCAGTACAGGGGCCCTAGACATATCTACGGTCTTCAACATATTGGTCCCAGACCAAGAAACCCAATGCCCCAGGCATGGGTACCCTGGACCCAGTCCAGGGGCCCTAGACATTGTCTAGGGTCTTTATCAACATTGGTCCCGGACCACATACCCCAGGAGTTCACTGGGGGCCCTAGATCTCGTCTAGGGTCTTAGTCAACATTGGTCCCAGACCACATACCCCAGGAGTTCACTGGGGGCCCTAGATCTCGTCTAGGGTCTTAGCCAACATTGGTCCCAGACCACATACCCCAGGAGTTCACTGGGGGGCCTAGATCTCGTCTAGGGTCTTAGCCATCCTCCGGAAGAATGGCTCTCGCAGCTGCTTATAAATTTAACACTCCCTCTCAGCAAGAGAGGCATTCTCAGCTACACCAAGCTTGTCACAAAAGTATGCAAACTTTATCAATGGCAGTGGCTTGGTAAAAATGTCTGTTGTCTGTTCTGCTGTCGGAACATACTGAAGGCTGAGAACTTTCTTCTGAATCATATCCTGGAGATAATGAGATCTCATTTAAATGTGTTTCGATCTGTCATGAAACACCGGGTTCTCTGTGAGCTTTATACCGTTCTGATTGTCACAGTGAATAACTGTGGGCTCGAGCTTTGACCTGAATAAGCCTGAAGGTAGCTTCTTGAGCCACACTGCTTCTCTGCCAGTAGTACTAGCAGCAATGTACTATGCCTCTGCACTGCTTTGGGCTACGGAGCCCTGTTTCCTGTTGGACCAGGAAATCATAGTTGAACCAACACTGAAGCAATATCCGGAAGTATTCTTCCGGTCCACAATACTTCCCATCCAATCTGAATTTGTGAAACCATGGAGTCATATACCTCTACTTGATGTGTATCTGAGACCGTATCTCAGAATGTGTTTCACAGTAACTGTATGTAAATGATTCGGTTCACATATGACCTGACTGAGAACACTTACCGTGTACCATATGTTTGTTCTCGTATATACGAGATAAATTACTGATCTGTAAGGTGAGAACTTTTGGATCTGAGCTTGTGGCCTGATCTCGTAGATTCTTTAAATTAGAGATCATTTGTGTGCTCATGTATTTGCAGTTTATCCTKCCAAAACTGCAAAGCACATCAATTACATATTTKCCCTGTGAGAGAGATATCTCTCCTGATTTCTGCCAAAAAYTTTAAGCTCAGTAATGTGAAAGATCCAAGTCTTTCATTTCAARAAACTCCCTCTTATTCTGAGCTATAACAATTCTTTCCTGTAAGAAACAGATGAACAATCTTCACATAAGGATGATAGAAAATATGAGGTTCTTTTCATGGATAGCTTCTTGTTTTACTTCATTGTTAAAACCAAGCTTAACATCTGTCAGATGAAGTATTCAAAAACAAGAAAGTCATGAGTCACAAGTATATCCTCTTATAGACCATACATCATTCTTTACTATTACATTAACCTTCCTTATTTTAATTTAGGAAGTTTCTGAATCAATCATGATTCACTTCATCTAGAGACCCAGAATACACATCTAGTTTCTGCTTCCTATGCCAGTGCCTTTAGGTGCTAGAGTCTTTTCGCCTCCTTTAATATTTCTTGGCATCAGGCTGGTTTCCTCTCAAGGAAACTGATAGAATTCTTGGATTCTATTAAGCTGTTGATCCTGTTGTTGGACAAGCACTAACCCAAATTCATAGACTACTCACTCTGAGTCCAAGAAATCTGCCTTTCTGTCAGTTTTCTCCCTCTGTCAATTTGATTCTGAACAGGTGTCTTAACTTTTCGGGATGAAAAGCTGACTCATAATTCTGAGTTCTCTCAGCTTATTACAAATTGGTACAACCCTCGAAGCTCTCCAATATTATATTGTGTTTCAAGTTCTTTCAACCAAAAACAATAGGCAAATGGAACTATGAATCAGCCCCTGGTACAACTTCTACGGATGCATAATCATTGCCACCTTTGCACATGGGACAAGAGCATGCCATTTATCCAACATATMTACAATTAAACACMACATAWCTCCAACAACCACAATCCTTTTAAAATCCACCTTGGCTTATGACTATTGTTTCTCTTGAAATTGCAAACATTGTTCTGAAAACTTGATCAATGCCACAAGAACTCAAGGAGCGGGACAAGGAGGCAAGATTCAATTAACAAATATAAATTTCATTAACGAGTTGAGAAAATCCTTAATAGAACCAAAAGGTACAAACAGCACCATGACCAACATCGGTTCCTCACATATTCAAGGTTGGTGATCAAGTGTGGCTGCACATACAAAAGGAGAGACTCCTGAGTCTTAGGCCCACATTAAAATCCGGTCCATATATCATCTCTTATAGAAAACAATTCACTCCTATCATGCATTCCCTCATATCCCAGCGTTCATCTAGTTTTCAATGCTAAATTGTTCGAGCCTTACATCGCACCTCTATTGAAGCAACCAGATAACTTTCCAAAACAAGAAGTTGATCTGGATCCAAGGTATACTGCACCACTTAACTCTGACCAAATTGTGGCCACTCATATGAAGCACAACCGCTTAGCAACAATCCCAATCTTTTAATGGCCAAGGCAGGGCAACATCAATATCAGGAGAGCTGGTATACTTCAGGATAGGCGAAGATGAATTTTTAGGAACAGCCCTTTGAAGCAAGGGAAACAATTTACCTCCAAGGAGGCACTTATTCAAGCTACAAAGTTTCAAATGCCAACTAATTCCCAAGATCTTCAAATTAAAAAAATGCAGCAACACAGAAGCACATAATAGACAGGTGCATAACAACAAGTTGTGCAATCCCACATGCAAACGAAGACCTACAATCCTGTGTGCAATAATAGGTTGTGTAATCTTGTACACACCAACAAGCTGTCCAAGAAAAGGCCCTCAATACTCTGTTGTGAGGCCCGCAAACACACAACCTATCATTGCAGAGATCTTAGACCCGCAACTCAGTTTTGCAGGACAAAAAGAATCACAACACACTGACACCGAACCAAAGCTCCACAACAACACAAAGGCAGCAACACCTATAATGCAACTTAGTAAGAAGGTAGCTGAAATGACACCAACAAACAGAATTTGTTAAATGCTTTGTCCGAGCCATTATTGTAATTTTGTACATGTAATCTAATCTATATAAAATAGGTGGCCTTAAAGCCATTGTAGGCAGTAATGAGATTTAGAGAATCTTCCATACAGCATGAAGGAAGAACTCAAATTTCCAAGCTATCATACCATCCATGTATATATTTTCACTGTTGTAACAAAAGTAATATGCAGCACTTTGATTCTATGTTATCTCTATTTACTGTTGTACTTGTATAGGTACTAGCATCTTTAGCTCCACACATGCAAGGGACAAGCACCCACAGTGCCAATAAATCAATTTTGCACAGGAATCTTTGTTGTCTCCTGGACCTGACTCACAAGGTCAGCTTACAACTAGGCCATATATGGTCCTAAAAACCCTTCAAGCACAATCAC
>JZKD02S1097906.1:738013-754299 GCA_000966675.3 Picea glauca | reverse complement strand
GAGGTATACCCACAATGATGAGTGGAAGCCTTTGAGTTGATTTCGGGCTAGATACCCTGCCCTTGCATGTGGATCGGACTGACGACTGTTCCCCCAGGTTTTACTGTTGCTTGTGGGTACCTTAGTGGCCTATCTCTCTAGGTTCTTACCCAAGGTGACTGTGGAGGGGAAAGTCTTCACGGTACCTGGAATTGACGTTGGCCAGACTCACTCGGGCTCCTTGGAGGGTATACTCACGATTATGTGTGGGAGCTTGCACCAGGGTGTAAGTCTGTTAAGCAGGTAGTCAATGTAACTTTTCCACCTTAGCCCCACCCCTTCTCGTCTCGTTGTTGCAATGTTGGATTTCATCACCAACTAGTGGCTTCGAAATTAGAAGGTATTGTTTGCTTGGTGATTGCTTCCTAGATTTTCTTTACTAGTGGGTGTTGTTTGTTTCTCGAAGTTGACCATAGGATTTTCTTCACGGAGCTTGTTACTTGTTTACAATTGCTCCCCCATGATGTTCACGTAGAATGAAAGGTTTATCTCCTTTACACCCAGACGCTTCACAACCATTGCATACAACGACACCTGAGGGTACCCCTGAAGGTTCCCCTCATCAGAGTGAAGTCCAAGACGTTTCTACACCACCTCCACGGGTAGAACACACTGATTCTCTAGAAGATTTTTGAATTACCAATACTAGAGAGGACTATCGCATTCGTCGCGGTGAACGAACTTTTGTGCAATTAAATCCTTCTGAAGAAGCAGTTGTTACATCTTCTGAATCAGCCGTTGGGCCTTCTTCTGGTGTAGTAGGCCAAGATCCTTTTTGGTCGGGTGATTTCCGACGAGTCCTTTTCGGTACTGAGTCACCTCCGATTTACGAAATCAACCCTCCAGTATCTCCTGAGACAAAAACTACACCTGTAGCGACCACTTACCATTTTTTTCTCCCTCCTGAGATGGCCCATATCGCGAATACTACGAGTGTCCAAACTGAAATTCCTGCAACTACCCTTGCTCATATCAATACCCAATGAATGCCTGAGGCTAACCCAAATTTACCTCCTGGTTACCATTCGTTGAATGCTTTGTTGAATGCTTCTAATCCTACACCTCCGCAAACCCCAGCCGGTTCTCCAGGTGGTCCTCCTTTTCCTGGGCACCCTATTCCCGGTTTTATTCCGACACTCCCTCAATTTCCTTCTAGTAATCCTAATCCTAGTGGCACTATCTCGACTGTTGCGACAAACTTACAAATTCTTGTTGGTGGACAGAGTGGTATGTGTTATCCACAATTTTGGTCATCGTGATGATGTTATGATGATGGAAAATCAAGCTCTTGACTAAGAACACTTTCCCGAGAAAAGTTACATTTGTCTACTTCCATAAATCATACTTTTAAGGGAGGTTCACAGGATACCTATATATTTTCTTGCGAGAATGTCTGATTCTCGCAGGTTGCATTAAGCTGGAGTGGGAGGGGTTCGCACTGTACCTAACTCTCAAGGTGAAAACATCTTCCAAAAGAAGGAAAAAGATAAATTCTCGATCCTTCTAGAAAGGAATCTTCTAGAAGGATGAGTTGGCTTTCGATTGGTTATTCAGGTGCTGGCATTCCATATATCTTGGGATCATTTCCTATCCAAGTAACTAATCTATCTTCTCCTATATATTGAGGAGATTGCTCATGGAAAAGGTTAAGAAGCAAAATAGCAAGAGATTGATGGGAGAATTAGTGAAAGATTGTATGAAGGACTGATGCTACAGCAGCTAGAGACAACAACAAGGTCATAAAAAGTGGTTGATTTTCTTCATGCATGAGCAAGTGTCTGTGTCAGAGCTAGGAGCCATTGAAAGGAGATCTACAACATCAAGGCTCAGGTTGTAAGTTTCACTTTCAATTAATTCAATACAGTAATATGTCCCTTTCCCATAAATATGATGTCACTTTATTACATAACTCCTTGATCATATGTATAGATTAGTCATTGAATATATTGATTAGCCTTCACTTCGATTGGTTTGTACTATTGTAATTTGAATGGCGCAAGAGCGTTGGAGCGAAGCTTGGAACAACAGAGACCCAAGGAAAGCATTCATAAGGTATGTCCTTGATCCTTGTCTCTTATTTCATTCAATAGGCTAGATCTAGGGAAAGTGTATTATTCTGTCATGTTTTGTTCTAGATCCAGGTGGATCTAGGGAGATCGGTTTGTGTCCGCACTTACGGATTAATCCTGAAACAAAATTGGCGACTCCACTGCAGATCTATTCCATTTTTCTTTATGGTTTTTTGAATTTTCTGTGGCCATTTGCTCTATTTGCATTTTTCTCATGTTTTGTTAGTGTCTGAGTCCTCAGGATATCCTAAGAGACCTTCTGGGTCTATAAGCCAGTTTGAATTTTGCTTGCATTTTCAAAATTTTTATTATCTTTAGGAGTTCTCGCACTGTGTTCATTGACATCCTGCGAGAACCAGTCAGGTTCGCACCTTGCTTCAAGGTGGCCTGTGAGAATCCTATCTTCTCGCACTGTGTAACACTGCTTGCCTGCGAGCAAGATTTTTGAAAATTTTGGAAATTGAGTTTTGATTTTTTCAATTGCTCAGATCGGTTGAATTGCATATTTTTGGCTTATTGGATCATTGATTTATATATCTCTTGCTTTAGTTTGCTTGCTTGAACAGATTTAGGGTTTCTAGGTCTTTCTTGCTCTTTGTAGCTTGACTTTCATTTCTTGGCTCTGATTGGCATTTTCATCCTCTCTGACTTCTGGAGTTGAGTGTGTCTGATTGGCTGAGAACTAGTGATTGGTAGAGAGTTAAGTACTTGAGGTTTTCTCTTTTGCTTGGTGGTTTGAAAGAACAATTTTATTCGCATGGGGAAGAATCATTGGTTTGCTTTTTGTTTTTACTTCCATTGAAAGAGTTGATTGGGTTGTTATTGTTTGATTCTGTACGATTTGATTTTCTTTTCTCATTAATTAGAGTTCTTCTTGGAAAGTGAACAACAAGTTTTCTTTCAAGATTTTGTTTTTGTTTTTTCGAAAACATTGAAAATCAAATTTTAGAGTTTATTGAAGTATTTGAAAAAGACATATAGAGATTGTTCATTGATAAATGATTGTTTACATTGACATCTGAAAGGAAATTTTGCATTGCATTGTAGTGTTCGAGTTGATTTGGAAAATTCTCTCTCTCCCATAACTAGGATTCATGGAATGAAAATAGTCATATTTCATTATTATCCTTGCATTATTTGGGTCAGAGTCATACATGATGAGTTTCACTTCCGTTACCTTTGAGTAATCAACAACTCTTAAAAACATTGCGTAATCTTAAAATTGATCTAGTAACTCTTTTCTAGGGCTCTTTTACACCAACATATTAGCTAGGCTAGTGCTTTGGAGTAGGAAGAGAGATACACTCTGTAAGAGCTCAAAAACACATAATAGCATCTTGAGTTAGGGAGTGTTAAATTCCATTGGTAGAATATTGTCCTGGGATGCCCTTCTAACACAAGGGTCAAGCACTAGGTCGCATTGGTGTTGGTAGAGTTACTAACCCTACTTTGTTGACATCGGTGTAGAGATTGCACGTATTACGAGGATCACTCCAAGGTATACCCACAATTATGAGTGGAAGCCTTTGAGTTGATTTCGGGCTAGAAACCCTTCCCTTGCGTGTGGATCAGACTGATGACTATTCTCCCAGGCTGTACTGTTGTTTGTGGTGACCTTAGTGGCCTATCTCTCTAGGTTCTTACCCAAGGTGACTGTGGAGGGGAAAGTCTTCACGGTACCTGGAATTGACATTGATCAAACTCACTCGGGCTCCTTGGAGGGTATACCCATGATTATGTGTGGGAGCTTGCACCAGGGCGTAAGTCTGTTAAGCAGGTCGTCAACGTAACTTTTCCACCTTTGCCTCACTCCTTCTCGTATCGTTGTTGCGACGTTGGATTTCATCACCAACTAGTGGCTTCGAAATTAGAAGGTATTGTTTGCTTGGTGATTGCTTCCTAGATTTTGTTTACTAGTGAGTGTTGTTTATTTCTCGAAGTTGACCCTAGGAATTTTCTCGCGGAACTTGTCACTTGTTTACAATTTCTCCCCCACGACATTCTCGTAGAATGCAAGGATTATCTCCAGAGCATATGGATGATTCTCAACCTACTGGTACACCTGAGGGTTCACCCCATCAGATTGAAGTCCCTGTGGTTACTTCACCACACGGGGAAACCAATGACGTTCCAGTTGTCACCACACCACTTCCACAAGTCGAACGAATTGATTCTCTAGGAGACTTTCGAATTACCAATACTATAGAGGACTATCGCGTTCGTCGTGGTGAACGACCTTTTGGATGATTAAATCCTTTCGAAGAAACTGTTGTTACATCTTCTGAATCAACTGTTGGGCCTTCTCACGGTGTAGTAGGCCAATATCCTTTTTGGTCTGGTAATTTCCGACGAGTTCTTTTCGGTACAGAGTCACCTCTTGTCTACAAAATCAACCCTCTTGTGTCTCCTAAGACAGAAACCACACCCGAGAATACCACTTATCATTTTGTTCTTCCTCCCGAGATGGCCCATATCGCGAATACGACGA
This sequence comes from Picea glauca, assembly GCA_000966675.3. Taxonomy (NCBI): domain Eukaryota; kingdom Viridiplantae; phylum Streptophyta; class Pinopsida; order Pinales; family Pinaceae; genus Picea; species Picea glauca. The sequence goes on along the minus strand of JZKD02S1097906.1, from coordinate 749,703 downwards.
GTGTCCAAACCGAGATCACTGCGACTACTCTTCCTCCTATCAATACCCAGAGAATTCCTGATGTCATCCTGACACTACCACTCGGTTACCATGCGTTGAATGCTCTGTTGAATCCTCCTAATCCAACACATTCACAAACCCCAACCGATTCTCCTGGTGGTCCTCCTTTTCCTGGGTATGAGGTTCCTCGTTTTATTCCGACACTCCCACCGTTTCCTTCTGGTAATCCTAATCCTAGTGGCACTATTCCGACTGTTGTACCAAACATGCAGCTTCCCGTTGGTTGACAGGGTAGTACAGTTCCTTTCGCTTTTCCTGGACACAACATAGTTACTACACAAACTACGGTTGGCTCACAACTTCCGGGTGGAACTATACCTACAGTAGGGGGACCAACCTCACCTTTTGGACAAAATATACCTCGTGAATTGTCCCAGTATTGGAATCAACTTCTACAAAACTTTCCTCAAAATACTGGGGGGCAACAAACTGTCCCTACTATAGGCCAACCTTATCCAGGGGTAACCAATCCTATTTGGGGTTCGGGACAGACTACTCAAACTCAGGTCCCTACTCAAACTCAAGGTCATAATCCTTGGGGTTACTATCCTATCCAACCACCACTGAATCAACCAGGGCCTTCCCTCTATCGACAATACACTTACGGTCCTACTGGTTTTCCGATAGGGCTTCCACCCAAAAGCCACCAGTATCCACAAGTAAACCGACAATTGCCTTTTCTTGCTACCTTGGATTTGCCAGATTTGTCTAGGATTCTAAATGATCCTATTCGTCACTCTCCCCAATGGCCTGCTATTCCAGCTAAGCTTTCATCGGACATTCCAAAATTTGATGGAAAGGCAGGAGAGGACCCAAATAATCATGTCATGACTTTTCATTTGTGGTGTTCATCCAACTCGTTGATGGACAACTCCATTCATCTACGTATTTTTCAACGAACTCTTACCGGTTCGGCTGCGAAGTGGTATATTGAATTTCCACGAGGTTTATTTTCCGATTTCAACACCCTAGCTATGGATTTTCTCACACATTACCAGTTACCGATTTGTTACGATACTGGAACTGAGATTTTGACTTCTTTTAAACAAACTAAAGGTACTCACATCTCGGATCATATACATGAGTGGAGATGGCGACGACGTCTCATTAAAATTGAACTCCCTGATCAGTTACTGGCCGAATGGTTCACGAAATCCTTTGTGAACGAAATTGGAAAAGACATTGCTATGGGCGGTGTTGTTACAGAGGATCAGGATATCAGTCGTTCTCAGTATCTTGATCTCATTTATTCGCAAACAGGAACACTTTACAACCTGCTACCTGAACTACCTCGTCCTAGTACTTCCAGCACTTCAACTACTCCAATTGCCTCGCATACAACTGATGGTGTGATTGGTACTGCTCATACCCACTCACATTCCGTTTCAACTACAACCCCCAAATCCACGTCTTCTAATGTTCAAAATGCTCCATCTCCTGCTCCTCCCGCTGGTAAAACCTCTGAAGTGAACGCTGTTCAATCTACGCCGACCGGTAAAAATAAATCAAAGAAAGGGAGAGGCAAGAATAAGGAGAGTAAAAATAATAATCAAAATGAACAAACCAAAACCCCTCCTGCTGACGATCGAGATAAGCGTAAGCCACGATATCCTTGCCTTATCTGTGGTGATGATCACTACACGAAGGATTGTCCTCGACGTGCCGAGGTTAATAAGTTCCTTCAAGGGATGCCCAAACCATCTACGACGAAAGTCTTGTCCCAACCCTTCTCATCTCAGCAACATGCCTCTTTGGTCATTCATGACCAACCATCTACTTCTACCACATCATATGTTTTGATGTGCACCAGTGATTCTAAGAGCAATGACGTTTCCATCACAACTAGAGCCAAAGATTATTCTCCATCTAAGGAGAAGGTTGACGATTTACCTCCTGATTTGGTACATCCCTCTCCGCCGAATCCACCTATGAACGATCCTCTTCATCTCGAACGACCGAGCTCTGATACAATACTCCGACCCCCGAAAGGTGTCGTTAAGAAATCGGCATTCAATCCTCATGCTCGTGCGGCCCAGAACTATAGCATTGTAGAAGATCTGGCCCAATCACCTTCATCGATGTCTGCCCTTGAAGTCCTTCAGTCTTGTCCTGCACAACGATGGGCTCTGTTGAAAGCTATAGGTGGAATTGATCCTACAGATACGAATTTGATAGTCTTTGACTTGGAAGATCATATTCCAAGGTTACCCCCACAGCTTGCGTTTCAGTTACAGGTTGTTGTCTCAGACAAGAACATCTGCCGAACTGTTATTGATGAGGGTGCCTCTACGTGTGTAATGTCTTTTACTTTTTGGAAATCCATCGACTCTCCTCCTTTGAATGAATCACAAAATACTTTGAAAGCCTTCAATGGCTCGGGTTTTAAGCCTTACAGTGTTCTTCCATCGTTGCCAGTTACTCTCGAAGGTAAGACATTCCAAGTTGAAGTGGAAGTTTTTGATGCTCCCTTAGATTATAATCTTCTTCTTGGTCGTAGCTGGGTAGATTCTATGCGCGCTGTTGTGTCAACACTTTTTCGTGTAGTCCGTTTTCCTCATCAAGGAAATATCATTACGGTTGATCAACTTGCCTTCTTTAATTCTGATACTCGCACCGACAAAGTGCCGTTTATAGATAAAACCTCACCGGTTTACGAGAATGTTGGAGTCGGTCTTTTAAAAGACTCTTCGTTAATGAGTACTTTTCCCATACCACCACCACCCGATATTCTACGCCCGTCAGTTGCTTCAATTGATATGATCTCCGCCATTCCTCATGAGCTCCTGGTGTCTTTTGACCCTTGGATAGTCCCTGATCCAGGAGATCATCCTCGTTTCGACGACGTCATGCCGTTAAGTCCGATTGAGTCTGCTTATCACGCGATTCAATCGGCAACACCTTCTACACTCTCTCCGGAGGAGTTGTCTCTTGATCCTTTCCATGTTATCTTTCCCACTGACGAGATGATCATGTCCGTCATGGCCGATACACCTTGGGACGGTGGGCATCATCGTTCCATATTGTTTCTGGAACAACCTACTCTCGAGAATTACCAGCGGATTTTGACTTCGTTGACCGTTGTTGTCATAACGACCATTCCCAGATCTACACGTGATGTGTTTGCGGAAGGGAACCTTAGCAATATTTCTCCCATGATACCCATTGATATTTCAGTTAAACCTGGGATAGTTGAAAATGTTCACATTGGAGCTTCATGTTCTCCAGAGGAAATTGTCACCTATACTTCTTTGTTCAAAGAATTTCGTGATATCTTTGCCTGGAGTTATGAAGAGATGCCAGGTATCGACCCTGCTATTGTTGTGCATGAGATTAAAATGTACCCCAGAGCTAAACCAGTACGGAAACGCCTTCGTCCTGTCCATCCACGTAAAGCGGCAGCCATTAAACTTGAAGTTGAAAAACTTCTTAAAGTCGGTTTTATCTATCCTGTGGCTTTGACAGAATGGGTTTCCAACCCTGTACCGATTGATAAGAAAGGTGGTAGTATACGTGTTTGTGTTGATTATCGGGATATTAACAAAGCCTGTCTGAAAGACAACTTTCCAACCCCTTTCGTTGACCAGATCGTCGATGACTGTGCCGACAGTGAAATCTTTTCTCTTATGGATGGATTCTCCAGCTATAATCAAATTAACATCGCTCCCGAGGACCAACATAAAACTGCTTTTATTTGTCCTTGGGGTACTTTTGCCTACAGAAAACTTCCCTTCGATCTTAAGAACACAGGTGCAACGTTTCAACGTGCTATGTCTTATGCGTTTCACGATATAAAGCATATCGTTCAACCTTACTTGGACGATTTTCCAACTCATTCTTTACGTCGAGTCGATCACCCTAATCATCTCCGAGCAATTTTCGTCCGTTGTCGGTTCTATCGCATTCGTATAAACCCTCATAAATGCGTCTTTTGCGTAGAGTCCGACCGTCTTCTTGGTTTCATTATTTCACATCAAGGGATCCGGGTAGATCCTATTAAGGTTGAGGTGATTCTTAATCTCCCTCCTCCTTCTTCACTATGCCAGTTACAAAGTTTGTAGAGGAAAGCAAACTTTCTTCGTCGTTTCATCCTAAATTACGCCGAAATTACTCGTGGTTTCACCCGACTATTAAAGAAATATTCCGAGTTCGTTTGGGATTCAATTGCTAACAATTCTTTTGGGGCCTTGAAGTTATCCCTCACCAGAGCTTCGCTTCTCTTTCCTCCGGATTATAGTCGTGATTACTTTCTGTATCTTGCTGCCTCCGAGTATACCATTGGCATGTTTTTAGTTCAAGAGGATGATAACCGCGATGAACATGTTATCTATTACTTGAGTATAAGTTTATCATCAATGGAAATCAAGTACCAACACGTTGAGAAACTGGCTTTGGCTGTTGTTCAAGCAGTTCAATGTTTTCGTCATTATATTCTCTCCAGAAAAACTACAGTGATTTCACATTGTAACCCCATGCAACATATAATGACACGTCAATTGCTGGGGGGAAAGTACTCCAAGTGGATTGTCATTCTCTAGGAGTTCAATTTGGAATTCGATCGCGCCACGTCAAAGAAATCCTTAGTTTTTGCTGAGTTAATTTGTGATTTTCCCCACTCTGCCACGGAAAATGTAGCATTCAATTCATTACCTGATGAATCACTTTTCCTGATCAACACTGATGATATTTGGTATGGAGATATCATTATCTATCTCCAAACCCAAACTTTTCGTCCTGCGTTGTCTAGTAATGAACGACGTCATATACGTTATCAGGCTCGCCAGTACATTATCCTCGGCGATACTCTTTACCGTCGAGGCATTAACTCTGTCTTTCGGCATTGTTTGACTTTTGACGAAGCTGAGAAAGCTTTGAATGACGACCATTCTGGAGCATGTGATGGTCATATGTCTGGGTATGCTACTGCCCAGAAGATCTTGCGTGCATGATATTTTTGGCCTTCCTTATTCCATGACTGCATTACTGTTGTTCAGAAGTGTCATGCCTGCGAGACCTATAATCAAAAGATTCAGTCGCATCCTGTAGTCTCAGTAGGTCCTTTTGCAAAATGGGGCATTGATTTCATGACATGTCACCCTCACTCGGCCGGGGGGCATGGTTACATTATTGTAGCTGTTGATTATTTTACAAAGTGGGCCAAGGAGATGCCAACATTCGATAATATAGGAAAGACTGCAGCGTTATTTCTTTTCAACCATGTCATAACTCATTTTGGTGTTCCTCAGGCTATCGTTACCGATCACGGTAGTCATTTTAGGAATTCATTCATGTCTGAACTTACAGAAAAGTTGGGTCTTTGTCATGATAGCTCAACACCATATTATCCGCAGGCCAATGGCCAGGTCGAAGCAATCAATAAGTTTCTCATAACTATGATTCAACGGATGATAGGCATACATAAAACCAATTGGCACACGATGTTGTTTTCAGCATTGTGGGCATATCGGACATCTGTTAAATCCGCTACGGGATTTACACCCTTTCTATTAGTTTATGGCATGGAAGCCATTCTGCCAATAGAATGTGAGATAACTTCTTTGAAGCTAGTTGTAGAACTCTTACCTAATACTTCTGCCGAAGAGGAACGTCTGTTGTATTTGATGCAATTAGACGAGACCCGACGTGATGACACTTTAGTAATAGAAGCCCAAGAAATGCGTCAAGGCGCAATATGACAAGCATCTCGAGCCTCGTGTTTTCTCTGAAGGTGATCTTGTTCTTCTGTATAAACAGGATAAAGATGTCCTAGGAGCCTGGAAATTAGAACCTATGTGGCGTGGTCCCTACATTGTTAGCAAAGTTTTGGAAAAAGGAGCGTATGAGCTAGTTGATTATGATGGTGTACCTTTGAGTGAACCCAGGAATGGGTTGTACTTGAAGAAGTAATATGCATGAGTTATTTATGCATGAGTACTTGTATTTTATGTATCATACTGCGTGTGTGTGTTACTTTAGTTTTGCTTTTGACGTTATCTGGTCTCTGCCCTTACGTAACGTTGTGTTTGATTGCCAGATGTCGTAGTATTCACTTCCTTATATTGTCTTCCCTGATGGAGCTAGCCGTAGTACTCGGAACTTAGCTTCCGCTGTATGGACAATCTATGCCCCGAAAAATGAACTCATATCTCTACGAGGTATATGTCTTGGCCGAGCAACCAACAACATCGCAGAGTATAGTGCCATTGTTGAATTATTGGTTGATTCTATCTCTCTTGGAATTCGTCATTTGGTTGTGCGACTTGACTCGCATCTTGTAGTACTACAACTCAGTAATGTGTATTGTATTCGAAGTCCTACTTTATTAAGGGTATATTTGCGGATTTGCCTCTTGGAACGGTATTTTGATCACATTGAATATCAACATATTCCTAGATGCCTTAATACATTAACTGATGCTTTAGCTAATTATGTATTGGACAGGCATTTAAATCACTTATAAATCAAACACATTAAAATGTACACAATGTAAAGAAACCGGTAGAATCCCTGTATATATATAACGATCAAAAGAGTTTGTTTTTACAAAATTTTTGTCCGAAGACCAAAATATAAAAAAACTGAAGCTCCTGGCTTCTACATAGTGATGTCATGGATGACGTTCATGGTAACACAGTAATGTCCTAGCAACTCTGCGGAGTAGTCGACCCATAGATGCAGAGACTCCCACAGTGTGACGCTGATCGCATCATGGAATCTCTTCCAGAGCCATATCTGGAACGTCTACCATCGGACCCTCTAAATTCTGCTCCATCGTCAGATAATCCTCGGCGTATTGTGGAATTTCTACTGCTTCCTCTCCTCGTCGCTAGATAGGAGAACTTCCAGCAAGTCGATATGGTCCAACGTCTGTGATATCAACAAGTATTTGGTGTTAGTCTTCGGGTAAAACTATAAATCAAAAACATTTAAATATGATAAAAATTCAAAAACATTTAAAAACAAAAAAAATTGTGTACTTCTTACCGAGATCTCCCCATTGAGCATCTTCGGGAAGTGCTAGATCTGGATCTCCTCGAAAATCCGGTCCGACATATGCGTAGTCATCCACCATCAGCATCTGGTTCTGCAATCAGTCAAAGAAAACATCGTCATATTTGACGATAGGACCTGCCACATGTCGGGCCAGGAGCCGACACCACTGTAATATCCTCGGATCTCTAGGACCGAGAAAATGCCACTCAGCCTACAATCGAAGCACAGTGACCCTCTCTTAGAAGAAGGACACTAGCAAAGACCCATATCCAAACTATTTTAGCTCTCCACGCCTACACTTGGTCAGCTGTTTCTTGATATTGCGTAATATCGCATCAACCCAGTTAAATACCCGGGGCTCATTACACTCGATGGCGTACTGGAAATAACTCTGCAATGCCATATGGGGTGCGACACTTCCAGCCATCCGAGCAATCGTAAAGAGAATGGTGTAGATATTCAAGTCATTTACTCCCCATATTGCCACTTTCCCTTTCTTTCTTTCAGCCTCGGGTACACAATATTGGTTGCAATATTCACTCATTGTCAAACCGCCCATTCTGCTGCCAGTCAAACTGACATAGGACCCTCGCTTGGATAAACCGATCAAGAAATAGATGTCCTCAATGTCAATAGTCAATGTATGAGCTCCCACGATAAAAACCTGTTGGTTTGGATCCCACATTCGGACTAGATACTCCAGTAATCGAACTTGGGCTCTCATGCCCGGGATACAGAAATATTTCAAGAGACCGCAATCTCTTAAAGCAGCGATGGTGGGAGGGTGATTTTCGGCGTTTGTGTTATCCTCCTTGTGTTCCCATTCTCTACAATCAAGCACCATACTTGTGGCTATTAACCTGCATAAGAGACATATGAAGATGGTTAATGATCTTAAACATGAAAAAATTCTTTCTATTGGATAAATATTTTAAAAACTTTTTGAGTTTTGCACTGCTCGCAGGTGCCCTACTACGCACAATGCGAACCTCTCGAAGGTGCCTTAAGGCCCACCTGCGAGAATGAGTCATTCTCGCAGGTCCCGTATGGGCCACCTGCGAGAATGCCTCCACGCGCATAGGGTTTAAAAAACTAACTTAAAACTAAACTTTTAACCACTGAAATAAAAATTTTAAACCATGAAAAGATCAAGAATGGAGAACTTACCAAAATGCTGCTGACGGCCCGGCAAAAGATCACCCGTAGCTCCCGGAAACCGACACTGAATGCGGAGGGTAAAATGAGGTTTTTTTGAACTCAAAGGTAAAAGTGTGAAATGATATAGTAAATTTAGTTTTTCATTCATTTTAATTACTTTTTACTATATCAAATATGGGTTTTTTAAGATTATTTATTATTTAACCCTAATCACTAATGTAAAAAGGAGTGAAATGACTTGCAGGTAAAAAATATGGATAATTATGGACAGAATTTTTCTCCGGTGTGGTGTGTTTATTATTATTTTCTATGGTTTTGACATAAAACCTCGAGCGCCTTTTATCCGTTCTTACGCTTGTGAAAAACATAAGAACGTGATCGAGCGTCGTTTTATCTCTTTTTCAAGATCGTTGTGGTTATACGAAAAAGGAACCCCCCTGGAGTTATCTTTAATATCTTTTCAGACTCTCTAAACAGGAAAAGATCGCCTAGCGACCTTGCTATTTTCACGCTCGATAAAGTATTTGAAGTATGCGTCCTTCGAGCGATAGTTTAACCCTTTTTCGGTCTCGTTGGACTATTGTACGAAAAAGGAACTAAGAGAGTTATCTTTTAAGTGTTTTTCCAAACTCTATAATCTTGAAAAACCTTCGAGTTTACTATCTCTGGACTCGTTAAACAAACATTGACAGACCCGTAATGGGACCAAACCACTCCTTCTTAGGGTTTGTTAAAAATACTCCGAGGGACTCGTCCGAAGGATGAGCTTATATCAACAAGCATATGTGATCCTCTTCAATATTGCGTAAAAATAAAGAGGTACTTGCCAGAAATGGTGGGGGAAATTTGGGAAAGGGATATGTTTCATCTTTGTATTAATTGGCAGTAAGTGTCGCTCTTGAACATGACACCCCCTATTCATCATTCGAAGTCGGTTTGGGTAATCCATTTGTCTCTCATTTGATTTGATGTAAGGTCTTTCCATGTGTCGTATTTGAGTCAATGCTACCAAATCTTTGGTCGTGTCGTTCATATGTTCAAGAGAAGTCCGTCTGAAACCTCTATTTGAGTCGACCATCTGCAGTTATCCATTCTCTTCGTGTTGGCCTTCCCTGTGTCCAAAGTCCAATTGCTACATACTTTGTTTCATTTTCAAACTCAGTTACTCATTTTGGGTCATTGATGGGGGATACATCAAGGCCCTCCTGTGACGAGTCTTGTTCCGTCGACTTCATCACATTATCCAGAATCAAGACTTAGAAATCATTCAGTATCTTGGAGCTTGCATGCCTCAATGGAAAGTTTCCTCGATTTCGATAGTGGGTTTACGTCATTGACCCCTGATCGAAAGATTTTGTCGGGTGTTCGACATCAACTCATTTATTCACACTCGATGGATTTTACTGTAGTACCTTGGGAGTCATTGACATCAATGGTGATTTCCCTCGCACTTGTTAACGTTTACATCAATGACCGGTAATCAAGTGGTTTCTACCATGTTCGACTTCGACACATGTAATCACATGGTTAGATTCGTACTTTGGGTGATGAGATTGAAGACCCTAGATATTGTCTTAAGTGATCCAGGTTGCGATGGAGTATATATGATTGGTGACACATAGATCCACTGTGTATATTTCGTGGCTATGTCGTCTTGATTGAAAATTTGTCGCGTATATCCATAGTGTATTCAGGTGGCTATGCTATATTGTGACGGCATGGATCCACAGTGTATGATTGGTGGCCATGACCTTTGTTTATGATGTCATCAATCCATGATCTGAGTATGGAAATGCGTACCTCAAAAATTGGTATACATGATATTCTATCAATGCTTGGATGTTTGCAGGTCTCCGATTAGATGTGCTCTTGGTTCTCGACACACACATGCAGCTTACAAAGTCTATTGACTGTCACTGGTTCCACTCTCAGACTTTGGGGGGCATTCTGTTATCCACAATTTTGGTCATCATGATGATGTTATGATGATGGAAAATCAAGTTCTTCACTAAGAACACTTTCTTGAGAAAAGTTACATTTGTCTGCTTCAAGAAATCATACTTTTAAGGTAGGTTCGTAGGCTACCTATATATTTGCCTGCGAGAATGCCTGATTCTCGCAGGCTGCATTAAGTTGGAGTGCGAGGGGTTCTCACTGTACCTAACTCTCAGGGTGTGAAAATCTTCCAAAAGAAGGAAAAAGATAAATTCTCGATCCTTCTAGAAAGGAATCTTCTAGAAGGATGAGTTGGCTTTCGAATGGTTATTTAGGTGCTGGCATTCTAGATATCTTGGGATCATTTCCTATCCAAGTAACTAATCTATCTTCTCCTATATATTGAGAAGATTGCTCATAGAAAAGGTTAAGAAGCAAACTAGAAAGAGATTGATGGGAGAATTAGTGCAAGATTGTATGAAGGACTGATGCTACAACAACTAGAGACAACAACAAGGTCATCAAAAGTGTTTGATTTTATTCATGCATGAGAAAGTGTGTGTGTCAGAGCTAGGAGCCATCAAAAGGAGATCTACAACATCAAGGCTCAGGTTGTAAGTTTCACTTTCAATTAATTCAATACAGTAATATGTCCCTTTCCCATAAAGATGATGTCACTTTATTACATAACTCCTTGATCATATGTATAGATTAGTCATTGAATATATTGATTAGCCTTCACTTCGATTGGTTTGTACTGTTGTAATTTGAACGGTGCAAGAGCGTTGGAGCGAAGCTTGGAAAAACAGAGACCCAAGGAAAGCGTTCATAAGGTATGTCCTTGATCCTTGTCTCTTAGTTCATTCAATAGGCTAGATCTAGGGAAAGTGTATTATTGTTAAGGTCCTAACCCGCACATAGGTAGATCAATGTATTCGGATGTAATAAAGGTCAATATTAAAAAGACCTTTCAATAAAATAGAATAAGGCGGATGTAAGAAGACATAATAGAAGCTTCCGCTTCTAAAAGGATCTTCCTCTAGATGCGTCTCTTAATAGACATATTAGTATAAATAAGAGTCGAGGGTATGAAAACCCTAGCTTGGAGATTATTGTAACAGAGCGCTGATCGACTGGAGGTTGCCCCCTCGAAGAGGCCTGTGAACATTGCTATCTGATTCAAAGTGTTATTTCTATTGCTATGTCGTATATCATTTCTGTGTATTGTGAAGATTATGCTGGATATTCTACTGTTATTCTGTCATTTCTAGCATTTCATTTCTGTTCTGCATATTTTATATATCTGGTATCTTGCAAGTGGTATCAGAGCACTTTCCTTGGCATAAATTCTGGGTATTTTTTTTCCAGGGTAGAGACGTATTCCAGCGTCTTTAAGCCACAGAGATCTGTCGTTACGCGCATAAACCCGCGATTGTGGGATTCATACACGCAGGAAATACAAGTGGTTCTTAAGCGCACATCTGTTGGCCACCCTTGTAACCCATGTTGGTACCCCTTCGAGTGGTAGCGCATCAGACAACACCTGT
>JZKD02S1097906.1:723317-734073 GCA_000966675.3 Picea glauca | reverse complement strand
TTTTGTATATCATTTCTGTGTATTGTGAAGATTATGCTGGATATTCTACTGTTATTCTGTCATTTCTAGCATTTCATTTATGTTCTGCATATTTTATATATCTGGTATCTTGCAATTATTCTGTCCTGTTTTGTTCTAGATCCAGGTGGATCTAGGGAGATCAGTTTGTGTCCGCACTTACAGATTAATCCTAAAATGATACAGTTCCTTTCCCTTTTCCTGGACACAACACTGTTACTACGCAACCTATGGTTGGCACACAACTTCCGGGTGGGACTGTACCTACAGTAGGGGGACCGACCTCACCTTTTGGAAAAAATATACCTCCTGAATTGGCCCAGTATTGGAATTACATTCTACAAAACTTTCCTCAAAATGCTGGGGGGAAGCAAACTGTCCCTACCATGGGCCAACCTTATCCGGGTGTAACTAATCCTATTTGGGGGTAGAGTCACACTACTCAGCCTCAGGTCCCTACTCAAACTCAAGGTTACAATCCTTCGGGATACTATCCTATCCGACCACCATCAAATCAGCCAGGGTCTTCCCTCTACGGACAGTCTGTTTATGGTCCTATTGGTTTGCCGACAGGGCTTCCACCCCAAAGTCACCAGTACCCACAAGTAAACCGACAATTGCCTTTTCTTGCTACTTTGGATTTGCCAGATTTTACTAGGATTCTAAATGATCCTATTTTTCACTCTCCCTAATGGCCTGCTATTCCTGCTAAGCTTCCATCAGATATTCCGAAATTCGATGGCAAGGCGGGAGAGGAACCAAATAATCATGTCATGACTTTTCATTTATGGTGCTCGTCCAACTTGCTAATGGATGACTCCATTCGTCTATGTCTTTTTCAACGAACCCTTACCGGTTCGGCTGCGAAGTGGTATATTGAATTTCCACGAGGTTTCTTCTCTGATTTCAACACCCTAGCTATGGCTTTTCTAACACATTACCAGTTACCGATCCATTACAATACTGGGACTGAGATCTTGAATTATTTCAAACAAACTAAAGGCACTCATATATCGGATCATATTCATGAGTGGCGAAGGAGATGGCGTCTCATCAAACTTGAACTCCCTGATCAGTTACTGGCATAATGGTTAAAGAAATATTTCGTGAACGAAATTGGTAAATACATTGCTATGGGTGGTGTTGTTACAGAAGAGCAGGCTATCAGTCATGCTCAGTATCTTGATCTCGTTTATTCACAAATGGGAATACTTTACAATTTTCTACCTAAACTACCTCGTCCTGGTACTTCCAGCACTTCAACTGCTCCAGCTACTTCACATGCAGCTGATGGTGTGATTGGTACTTCTCATACCCACTCACACTTTGTTTCTAGTACAACCCCTAAATCCACATCTTCTAATGTTCAAAATGCTCCATCTCCTACCACCCCCGCCGGTAAAAGCTCTGAGGTGAACGTCGTTCAATCTACCCGAACCGGAAAAAATAAATCAAAGAAAGGGAGAGGCAAGAATAAGGAGGGTAAAAATAATAATCAAAATGAGCAAACTAAAACCCCTCTTGTTGAAGATTTTCCTCGACGTGCCGAAGTTACTAAGTTCCTTCAAGGAACGCAAAAACCCTCTATGCTGGCAGTCTTGTCCCAACCCTTCCCATCTCAACAACAGGCCCAGTTGGTCATCCATGACCAACCATCTACTTCTACGACATCATATGTTTTGATGTGCACCGGTGATTCTAAGAACAATGACGTTTCCATCGCCACTAGAGCCAAAGATTATTCTCCATCTAAGGAGAAGGTTGACGATTTACCTCCTGCTTTGGTACAAACCTCTCCACCGACTCCACCTACCAACGGTCCTCTTCATCTCGAACGACCGAGCTCTGATACATTCCAATGACCCCCGAAAGGTGTCGTTAAGAAATCAGCCTTCAATCCGCATGCTCGTGCGGCCCAGAACTATAGCATTGTCGAAGATCTGGCCCAAGCACCTTCAGCGATGTCTTCCCTTGAAGTCCTTCAGTCTTGTCCTGCACAATGAAGGGCTCTGTTGAAAGATATAGGTGGAATTGATCCTACAGATATGAATCTCATAGTCTTTGACTTGGAAGATCATATTCCAAGGTTACCCCCACAGCTTGCGTTTCATATACAAGTTGTTGTCGCCGACAAGAACATTTGTCGAACTGTTATTGATGAGGGTGCCTCTACGTGCGTAATGTCTTTTACTTATTGCAAAGCCATTTTCTCTCCTCCTTTAACTGAATCACAAAATACTTTGAAATCCTTCAATGGCTCAGGTTTTAAGCCTTACGGTGTTCTTCCATCATTGCTTGTTACTCTCGAAGGTAAGACTGTCCAAGTTGAAGTGGAAGTTTTCGATGCTCCCCTAGATTATAATCTTCTTCTTGGCCGTAGCTGGGTAGATTCTATGCGTGCTGTTGTGTCAAAAATTTTCCGTGTAGTCCGTTTTACTCATCAAGGAAAGGTCATTACGGTTGATCAACTTGCCTTCTTTAATTCTGATACTCGCACTGGCAACGTGTCATTTATAGCTAAAACCCCACCGGGTTATGAGAATGTTGGAGTCAGTCTTTTAAAAGACTCTTCGTTAATGGGTACTTTTCCCATACCACCACCACCCGATATTATACACCCATCAGTTGCTTCTATTAATATGATCTCTGCTGTGCCTCATGAGCTTCCGGTGTCTTATGACCCTTGGATAGTCCCTGATCCAGGAGATCATCCTCGTTTCAGCGATGTCATGCCGTTAAGTTCGGTTGAGTCTGCTTATAAAGCTATTCAATCGACAACCCTTTCTACACCCTCTTTGGATGAGTTGTCTCCTGATCCTTTCCGTGTCATATTTCCCACTGACGAGATGATCATGTCCGTCATGGAAGACACCCCTTGGGATGATGGGCATCATCGTTCCATATTGTTTCTGGAACAACACACTCTCGATAATTATCAGCGGATTTCGACTTCGTCGACCGTTGTTGTCATATCGACCGTTCCCGGATCTACACATGTGTTTGTCGAAGGGAACCTCAGTAATATTTCTCCCACGATACCCATTGATATATCAGTTAAACCTGGGATAGTTGAAAATGGTCATATTGGAGCTTCGTGTTCTCCAGAGGAAATTGTCACCTATACTGCTTTGTTCAAAGAATTTCGTGATATCTTTGCCTTGAGTTACGAAGAGATGCCAGGTATCAACCCGGCTATTGTTGTGCATGAGATAAAAATGTACCCCAGAGCTAAGCCAGTTTGGTAGCACCTCCGTCTTGTCCATCCACGTAAAGAGGCAACTATCAAACTCGAAGTTGAAAAACTTCTTAAAGCCGGTTTTATTTATCCTGTGGCTTTGACAGAATGGGTTTCCAACCCTGTACCGATTGATAAGAAAGGTGGTAATATACGTGTTTGTATTGATTATCGGGATATTAACAAAGCCTATCCGAAAGACAACTTTCCAACCCCTTTCGTCGACCAGATCGTCGATGATTGTGCCGACAGTGAAATCTTTTCTCTCATGGATGGATTCTCCGGCTATAATCAAATTAACATCTCTCCTGAGGACCAACATAAAACTGCTTTTATTTGTCCTTGGGGTACTTTCACCTATATAAAACTTACCTTCGGTCTTAAGAACGCCGGTGCAACGTTTCAACGTGCTATGTCTTATGCATTTCATGATATAAATCATATCGTTCAACCCTATTTGGATGACTTTCCAACTCATTCTTTACGCCGAGTCGATCACCCCAATCATCTCCGAGCAATTTTCATTCGTTGTTGGTTCTATCGCATTCGTTTAAACCCTCATAAATGCATCTTTTGCATAGAGTCCGACCGTCTTCTTGGTTTCATTATTTCACGTCAAGGGATCCAGGTAGATCCTATTAAGGTCGAGGCGATTCTTAATCTCCCTCCTCCTTCTTCACTATGCCAGTTACAAAGTTTGTAGGGGAAAGCAAACTTTCTTTGTCGTTTCATCCCTAATTACGCCGAGATTACTCGTGGTTTTACATGTCTTCTAAAGAAAGGTTCAGAGTTTGTTAGGGATAAAGTTGCCAACAACGCTTTTGAAGCTTTGAAGTTGTCCCTCACAAAATCTCCACTTCTTTTTCCTCCTGATTATAGTCGGGATTACTTTCGTTATCTAGCTGCTTCTGAGTATACTATCGACATGGTTCTCGTTCAGGAGGATGATGCACACGATGAACATGTTATATATTACTTGAGTCGAAGTCTCACTTCAATCGAAATCAAGTACCAACATGTTGAAAAATTGGCTTTGGCTGCTGTTCAAGCAGTTCAACGTTTTCGCCATTATATTCTCTCCAGGAAAACTACAGTGATTTCACATTGTAACCCCATACAACATATTTTGACACGTCAATTGTTGGGGGGAAAATACTCCAAGTGGATTGTCATTATCTAGGAGTTCGACTTGGAATTCGATCGCGCCACGTCAAAGAAATCCTTAGTTTTTGCTGAGTTAATTTGTGATTTTCCCCACTCTGTCATGGAAAATGTAGCAGTTGATTCATTACCTGATGAATCACTTTTCCTTATCAACACTGATGATATTTGGTATGGAGATATCATTATATATCTCCAAACTAAGACTTTTCGTCCTACTTTGTCTAGTGCTGAACAACGTCGCGTCCGTTATCAAGCTCGCCAGTACATTATCCTTGGGGATACTCTTTACCGTCGAGGCATTGACTCTGTTTTTCGACGTTGTTTGACTTTTGACGAAGCTGAGAAGATTTGAATGACTGCCATTCTGGAGCATGTGGTGGTCATATGTCTGGGTATGCTACTGCCCAGAAGATCTTATGCGCGGGATATTTTTGGGCTTCCTTGTTCAATGACTGCATTACTATTGTTCAGAAGTGCCACGCCTGCCAGACCTACAATCAGAAAATTCGGTCCCATCCTGCTCCCCTTCATCCTGTGGTCTCAGTTGGTCCTTTTGCAAAACGGGGCATTGATTTCATGACATGTCACCCTCACTCGGCCGAGGGGCATGGTTACATTATTGTAGTTGTTGATTACTTTACAAAGTGGGCCGAGGCGATGCCAACATTCGATAATACTGGAAAGACTTCGACGTTATTTCTTTTCAACCATGTCATAACTCGTTTTGGTGTTCCTCAAGCTATCGTTATCGATCACAGTAGTCATTTTAGGAATTTTATGATGTCTGAACTTACGGAAAAGTTGGGTCTTCGTCATGATAGCTCAACACCCTATTATCCGCAAGCTAATGGACAAGTCGAAGCAATCAATAAGTGATGCAGGAGCATCCACACTTCATCAAGTGAGCCAACACGTGGAGTAAAGAACATACAACTGGACAACGCCAACACATATATTTTTTAAATACTTTGGAAAGTTGTTGCGACGCCATTTGAATGAAAGCATTCATAAGAAGCGCACTTGTAATGTATTATAGATAGGAAGGCATTTAATGGTTTTAATGTTGTTAGATAGGAATTCATTGTAGATTTGATAGTTGTAGATTTCGAGAGGGAAAACAAAATATAGGCACCCTCCTTTGTATCATTGTATCATTCAAAATCAAGCATTCAGAAGAGAAGAGCCAACAGATAACTTGTAGAGCCCTCATGTACAGATTGGACTAATAAGAAGAGATTTTGATTCAATTTCATGACCGGTGTTGTTTTCTCTGTGTATGTGCTTAGGTGTTCATGAGTGTTTGTTTTCCATGTATGCATTTACTTTAGAATATGTTGTGCATGTGATTTCAGAGGTTTATTGATGTCTGTGAGAGAGGAGGATAAGTTTCAATTGTTTCTCTGTTGATCCGGGAGATTCCTGCATAGAGTGCAGTTGAATTCCTCCACATAGAGTGCGTTGAGGAGGCTCACAGTTAAACTCTTATTCTCATCAACCCAGAAGTCGATTTGGGTTGCTCGTGTCATGCAGGAGAAGTGCAAACCGAGGTTGAAATCTCAGCTGTTGGTCTGAGAAAAGAAAGGCGTGGGTTACTGTCGTAGTGAGTGCACATAGTTCGGGAGAACTCAACACTTCGAGAATTGTTGAAGTTCGAGTGTGAGCAGTTTGCGCACTAAGGTCTCTGAAGGAGTCAGAGAATAAAAGCTCAGGAGGGATAGTTCCATGGAGAATGCATTGGAGCAGACCCAGGAAGGATTTGAACCGGAAGCACTTTAAAGCGGAGGAGTTTTGCAAAGAAGAGAACCGACGGTCAAAGTTCGTGGAGGAGAATCACGAGATCCCGCTGACCGTCCAATCGGGAAAGAGTTGCGCAGGAGTTGCCTAAAGGCGCAGGAGGGAACTGACCATCGGATCTCGGCCCATCGGGGTTCGGGGTTCGGCGTTTGGCGAGGTAAGTGTTTTGTGACTTGTCAAATCACGAATCACGATTTCCTGAGTTGACGGGAGCCATTGATCAGAAACGAGACAGGTGTCGCGAGATCCCAGGGAGTCGAGATTCGACACTTCGGTGTTTCCAAAGTCGAAGGGACCACAAATCACCAGCAAAGTCCCGAATTGCGACGAGTCCCACGGTGATAGCGTGGGTGTTGACAGGCATCATCGGGGTTTTAGCATTCGGGATTTTCCAAGGCAAAGGACTTGCGACAGGTGAAATCGCGATCCCGCGATCCCCGATCGCATGAGTGGAAGAGTTATGTGGTAGTGTGGGACCACAAGACATAGTGGGAGACAGGTGGCATCAATTCGGAGTTCGGGGTTCGGGGATTGAAAAAGGCAGTGAAACATGATATCGCCATTCCCGATTTCCCGATAGGGAAAATCCCGATATCCAAAAGGGTTGACCCGTTGACCATCGGGGTTCGGGGTTTTGAGTTGCATGTGACTGCGCTCACAGAATTCGCAAGATCGCGAATTACGATTTCCTGATTTCTGAAAGGGAGATCGCCGAAGGAGCTTACTATGGGTAGTGGACTCCCGAGTGGAGTGGAAGAGTACTTTGACTCTTAGGGCCAGAATTAGAGAAGGTCCTGGGTGAAAGCGACCGTGCTATCGAGGGAAGGGGTGCAATCAAGTGGTATTAGAGCCGGGAAAGAAGATTTCTCTATTTTCTGTAGCAGAGAGGAAGAGAAGACGTAATGCCGCCGAGAAGAGGTAGGCAATAACCCGATCCAGAGAAGGAGAGGGAATTGTCCAGGGAAAGAGGCAGTCATGGACAGAATGTAGAAATGGAGAGGGAAATATGAAATCTTCGTGCTAGAATGAAAGATATGGAAGCAGCACAGAGGCGCACAATGAATACAGGAGATCTGAGTGACTCTGAAGGCGAAGCTGATGCTGTACCGCAAGGTGGAGTTGCAACAGAAGATGTAGCCAATGAGCGATTAATCAAGGCTATCGCCAGGATGAGCGCAAATGTGAGGATGGACATTCCAGCTTACGAGGGAAGCCTGGATGTAGAAGAGTTGCTGGATTGGATCCGAGCACTCGACACCTACTTCGATTACGAAGATATCGAAGAGGACAAGAAGGTGAGGCATGCTGCCACTAAATTGAAAGGACATGCAGCCTTATGGTGGGAGGAGCTGCAGGCGGACAGGCGTTCCAAAGGAAAACAGAAGATAAAGAGCTGGGACAGGATGATCGCTAAGATGAAAGCGAAATTCATCCCCAAAGACTATCAAATCACTCTGTTCAGGCGGATGCAGAACCTGAGGCAGAAGATGATGATGGTGAAGGAGTACACCAAGGAGTTCTACAGGCTCAATATTAGAGCTGTTCATCGGGAGAGTGATGACGAAAAGGTGGCGAGATACCTGAATGGTCTTAGGTATGAAATTCAGGATGAATTGAGCATGGTCACCATCCGAACAGTTGAGGATGCGTACCAGATGGCTCTGAAAGCCGAAGAGAAGCTGAGCCGCAAGCAGGGACAGTGAGGGCGAGGCGGAAGCCAGCCTAGAGGCAAAGCAGTTGCCCAAGAGAGAACTCAAAATCCCAAGGAGAATTGGAAGAGGCCTCAAGGAAAAGCTGAAAGAGGTGGAACCTCACAGAAGAGGCAACAATATGCTGAGCCGAGGAGGCAACAAGATGATCAGCAAGGAGGATATGCTGATGCCAACACTTTTCCTCGTACCCGAGGTAGAGGAAGAGGCCAAGGAGGAATTATCACATGTTTTACATGTGGGAAAGACGGACACAAAGCCGTGGACTGTCTAGATAGGAAAATGGATAGAGGAAAAGCTCATGTCGCTGAGGCGTAGAGGGGTGATGTCGAAGATGAAGACACTGGAAGTGGAAAGTCACTGACAATGCATAAGGTCCTTTTGAAACCTGAGAAAGAGGTGGAGGACACAGCTCAAAGATGCAGACTGTTCCGGACGACTTGCAAGACTAAGGGCTGGAAATGCAAGGTCATAGTGGACAGTGGAAGCACCGATAATCTCATTTCAACCGAGATGGTGGAGAAATTGGCACTGGAGACGTACAGACACCCAAGTCCATACAGAGTGTCATGGCTGCAGAAAGGACACCAGGTATGTGTTACAAAGCAATGCTTGGTCAATTTTAAAATGGGTGAATATAGGGATGAAATTTTGTGTGACGTTATACCCATGGATGTCTGTCATGTATTATTGGGTAGACCATGGAAGTTTGACAGAAATGTCGTTCATGACGGAAGGATGAACACCTACACCTTGGAGAAGGATGGAAGAACACATACATTTCTTCGGGGGAAGGATAAGAAGGTGGAGCCGAAAGTAACCAGCACGATACTTCTCATGAGTGGGAAAGAGCTTCTCACAGAGCTGGAGAAGAATGAAGATCCACAGTTCTTTGTTTTCAGGAAGCCGAAAATTGTCCTGACAACCACAAGAGTGGACAAATTGCCGGAAGAGATTCAGGAACTGCTGGGAGAGTTCGTTGATATCATCGTGGAAGAACTACCTTGTTCATTGCCACTGATGAGGAGTGTGAGTCACCACATTGACCTCATACCCGGAGCAAGTTTGCCAAATAAGGCAGCGTACAGTTTGACACCTCAGGAGAACGAGGAGGTCAAGAGGCAGGTACAGGATCTGTTGGATAAAGGACTGGTGAGGGAGAGTCTCAGTCTGTGTGTTGTTCCAACGGTACTAAGTCCGAATAAGGATGGAGGCTGGAGGATGTGTACAGACTCCAGGGCGATTAATAAAATCACCATCAGGTACAGGTTTCCACTGCCAAGAATGGACGACTTGATGGATAGCCTGAGTGGGGCAAATTATTTTTCAAAGATAGATCTCAAGAGCGGATATCATCAGATCCGGATGCAAGAGGGAGATGAATGGAAGACGACATTCAAAACAAACGAGGGTTTGTACGAATGGCTAGTCATGCCGTTTGGGTTGAAAAATGCGCCAAGAACATTTATGCGGATGATGAATGAAGTCCTGCGGGAATTCATTGGCAAATTTGTTGTTGTGTATCTAGACGACATATTGATTTTCAGCAAAACGAAGGCTAAACACGTGAGGCATTTGGCCATTGTGATGAGAAGACTGCAGCAGGAGAAGCTGCTGATAAATTTGAAGAAGTGTTCCTTCATGCAGACAAAACTCATTTATTTCGGCTTTGTAATCTCGGCAAATGAATTGAAGATGGATCCTGAGAAGGTGAACGTAATCAGGAATTGGCCATCGCTAAGGAATGGTTTTGAGGTAAGGAGCTTTCACGGTTTGGCAAGATTCTACAGAAAATTCATTTGGAATTTTAGTGGAATCAGTGCCGCAATGATGGACACTATGAAGAAGCGGCATAAGGTTTTCCATTGGACAACAGAGGCTGAAAGGAGCTTCAATTTGTTGAAGTGAAAGATAACTGAGCAACCAGTGTTAGTGTTCCCTGATTTTCAGAAAACCTTCCAGGTGAAATGTGACGCCAGTGGGTATGTTGTTGGAGGGGTCTTGAGTCAGGATGACAGACCTGTTGCATATTACAGCGAGAAGATGGATGATACGAAGCTGAAATATTCCATGTACGATAAGGAGTTCTATGCCATTATACAGGCATTGAAAAAGTGGAGGCATTATCTCATACCCAAAGAATTTGTCCTGTACAGTGATAATCATGCATTACAGTTCGTGAGTCATCAAGAGAAGCTAAATCAGAAGCATGCAAAGTGGGTGGAATACATGCAGAATTTTACATTTGTGATAAAGCACATTTCAGGGACTGCCAACAAGGTAGCTGACGCCTTGAGCAGAAAATGTTTATTTCCGCAGGAATTCAGGGTCAAGACTTTGGGTTTTGAGAATCTGAAAATTATGTATGCAGGTGACGCAGAGTTTGGCAAGGCATACGAGGCAGCTGAGAACCCAGTTCTCAGGGATAGGAGTCCGTGGATTGACTACCTGATCCAGGATGGATTGCTGTTCAAAGGCAATCAATTGTGCATTCCAGATTGCTCTATGAGGGAGAATTTGGTGAAAGAAAAGCACAGTGGAGGTTTAGCAGGTCATTTTGGGCATGACAAAACATTTGCCAAGTTGAGAGAATCATATTATTGGCTGGGCATGCGCGCTGATGTAAAGCGATTTGTTGACAGGTGCCAAATATGTCAACATGCGAAGGGCCAAAAGAAGAACACAGGGTTCTATCAGCCATTGCCCATACCCGAGAGGCCCTGGGAAGCCATTAGCATGGACTTTGTGTTGGGTTTGCCGAGAACACAGTGAGGAGTTGATTCCATTTTTGTAGTGGTGGACAGGTTCTCAAAGATGGCACATTTCATTCCATGTC
>JZKD02S1097906.1:679916-716989 GCA_000966675.3 Picea glauca | reverse complement strand
ACAATTTTGGTCTTCATGATGATGTAATGATGATGGAAAAATCAAGCTCTTCACTAGAACACTTTCCTGAGAAAAGTTACCTTTGTCTGCTTCCAGAAATCATATTTTTAAGGGATGTTCGCAGGCTACCTATATCTTTGCATGTGAGAATGATTGATTCTCGCGGGATGCATTAAGTTGGGGTGCGAGGGGTTCGCACTGTAACTAACTATCAGGGTGCGAACATCTTCTAAAGGAAGGAAAAATATAAATTCTCGAACCTTCTAGAAGGGAATCTTCTAGAAGGATGAGTTGGCATTCAAATGATTATCTAAGTACTGGTTTTCCTGATATCTTGGGATCATTCCTATCCAAGTAACTAATCTATTTTCTCCTATATATTGAGGGGAATACTTATGGAAAAGGTTAGAAGCAAACTAGCAAGAGATTGATTGGAGAATTAGTGGAAGATTGTATGAAGGACTGATGCTACAACAACTAGAGTTACCAACAAGGTTACCAAAAGTGGTTGATCTTCTTCATGCATGAGCAAGTGTGTGTGTCAGATCTAGGAGCCATCGAAAGGAGATATACAACATCAAGGCTCAGGTTGTAAGTTTCACTTTCTATCAATTGAATACAGTAATATGTCCCTTTCCCATAAAGCTGATGTCACTTTATTACATAACTCCTTGATCATATGTATAGATTAGCTATTGAATATAATGATTGGCCTTCACTTCGATTGGTTTGTACTGTTGTGATATGAATGGCACAAGAGTGTTGA
This sequence comes from Picea glauca, assembly GCA_000966675.3. Lineage (NCBI taxonomy): Eukaryota > Viridiplantae > Streptophyta > Pinopsida > Pinales > Pinaceae > Picea > Picea glauca. The sequence goes on along the minus strand of JZKD02S1097906.1, from coordinate 716,223 downwards.
AGCGAAGCTTGGAAAACTAGAGACCCAAGGAAGCGTTCATAAGGTATGCTCATGATCCTTGCCTCTTAGTTCATTCAATAGTCTAGATCTAGGGAAAGAGTATCATTTTGTCCTGTTTTGTTCTAGATCCAGGTGGATCTAGGGAGATCGGTTTGTGTCTGCACTTATGGATTAATCCTGAAACAGAGCTAGCCACAAGCTGGAACTTGGAATATTTCTCGACCTCTAATGTGTGCAAATAGCCATCCAAGGTTCGTAGATAGAATCAAATTTGCTATCTTTATTCACAAAAATGACTATTGTTTCTGCAAAACGAAGAATGAAATGCTCGAGCAACGAGCTTATTTCCTACACTAGTGCTTATCTCCTACACTATTCTACTCTAATCAGATATGCAATCAGGTTAAGTAAATGTTGACTTCCAAAACAACCATCTGAGCAACTTCAAAATTGTGATGACTTTATCTCTATCACTTCTTAATAGAAAGTAACTGAAACATATCAGAAAGTCATACTCACCTGCGGATATTGATGAATGAATGAAATTTGAAACTTGTAGAGGGTCTGAGATATATAATTCTATCAAATCACCCATCGGGTCTCTAAAATCAAGATCAGAAACATTCTGATTTATGAAAAAAAACTGCCCTTCCATGACTGGCTCTCTATTTGTAGACATATGTCTTCCTTGATGTCCCAACTGAAAACTGAACTACTTCTCTTCTTTACCCTCTTCATGTCTGCTTCAAATTTCCAATCTCTACAAATCTTGAAACTGTAGGCTTCCCTCATGATCCTCTTCATATCTGAAACCGTCACTCGTTGTCTTGTCAATTTGCTCTTCACTTTTTAAGTTTTCAAAAGAGGCAATATGATCTTGATAACAATCTAAGATAGTGGATGTATTTGGTGTACTGTTTAAAACATCTATATTGTGGCCATCATCCTGTATATCATCAATATCTTGTTCATGATGAGAAGCATCTCTTGTTATAGAATATTTCACATAACTATCTGATTTCTTATTGAACAAATTGAAATCATGACAACATTCAGGATAGCGAAGGTGATCTGAAAAATGGTCTTTACAAAACACATGGAAGGCAACATGAAAATCAGCCAAAGAGCATACACTTGAACTTGGAAGAGACCGACACCAGTCAAGAGCAATTCCTTCTAATGAAAATTTGAACAGCTTAATTTGAACATCCTCATGTATAATTTCAAGCCGGTCAATAAAGTCATGGAAATCCAGCAAATGTTCAGCTGATACTTCCCACTTCTCTCCACGAAATCTGGGGATACTACATTCCCATTCATCTCTAGTAGGTACTGGATGTGGGTAACCAGAAATACTTGAGAAATTGCAGAACACATACCTCTTTGCTAAGATCTGATTCATTTATATACCAGTGGAGTCGCCAACAGATCCGTCCTTCATGGAGTCGTCAGATAGATGATTACAACCGAAATAATGTCCAGGCTTTGTCTATCATCAAATCCGGATCTATGTCATCTCCCAAGGAAGCTGAGGTTCAATCTCCTCTCCCAGGCAACGAAGCCATTTTGTTATCACTCCAAGAAACTCCTTAGGGTTGTAGGCTATGGATGCTTGGTAACTTAATAAATCATGAATAATGAAAGTGTGGATCAATGGGATAATAGAGATTAACTAATGAGAAGAAAACTCACAATGCAATCGAATGAAACAGTGCTTTTAGGAATCAATGAACAAACAGAGTAATATCAAAAGGTATGGAGAAAACTGATCTAGATAATCAAGTACAATAATGTGTAGGATCATACAAGCCAACAAGAATTCCTTTAGTTCAAGTTTATGAGATAATTAAGAAGATGACAGTTCCTAATAGATGAGATAAACTAAAATAAAGTACAGAACATGGAATAGATGAAGAAATCTGTCATTAACAACAAAAGAAGACTGATTCTGTATTGAAACATAAGTGTCTTAGTACAATAGCCAAAGAGTATCCAAAATTGAACCCGTTAGTGCTCCAAATGTCTTTGGATTTATAGCCTTACAAGATGAAATCTAGATCCTTGAATGATGGATCAGATTTACTAAAAATAGTCAAACCAAAACAGATATAAAAAGTGTAGGATGAGATCCTATAAAAATGGATTTAGAATGGAGAATCAAAACAAAATAGGAAATGTCCTATTTAATGATTTCTAAAAATAGAATATCGCTGATGAAGTGCAGTTTTAGCCTTCCAAGGCTGTTTGATTTGGTCCTCCAAAGCTAAAATTCGAATTGGGTGATGTGTCACTTGATCCCTTTCATTTTTCCCTTGAAAATGACCAAATTTAGTCAAAAAATTCCCTTTTGACTTTCATCTCCAAGAATGGCCTTCAGATTTTGATTTGATAATTCATAACCAACTTATTGAAGAAGGTTTCAAACCATTCAAACCCAAAAAATCCCGATCTGGGCGAAAATTTGGCTGTTCTAGCCATGACAGGCTTTCAATAGCTAATTTACCCGAAAATCCTCTCCTTAGCTGGTGAAAGGCAGAGCTTTCACCAGCTAACTAGTTACAATTCTGCCTTATGCGCTGGTGAAAGCGCAGATTTTTTCAAAATCAAATTTATCAGTCATGGAGAGTCCGTTTTGCATGCTTAAATAGTCGATAGACATCTACAAATACTCAACTTTCTAATGGTGCTTTAAAATCTTCATTTGGAGCTCGGGAAGGGGTTGAAAATTTCCCTGCAATTTTAAGCATCATTCTTTCAAAAATGCTAGTGCATTTTTTTATCGCTAGCAGGAAGGACAAACTATCCAATTTTTTTCTCAACAAAGAGCCTCTGCATCTTCTTGTCATTTGCAATTCAAAATTCCAAACGATTCTGCACACACAACACAACAAACTGCTATTCGGGCTGAAGTCTTGCGCTGTTGAAAGCACTCGGGAGTCGGCTCTGTCTTTCAAATTTAGAAACTTAGCATACATTGGAGAGTTATGCGTGTTGGAGAAGTGATGAACCGATTTGATGTTGTCAGCCAGGTAGTACATCCTCTGTACCTGCGTTAATGGATTCAAATTTTCCATTTCCAGCGCCATGAGTGTGCAGCATGCGTCACTGAACAAGATCCGCTTTGTAATCCTATTTTGACGTGAAAACCCAAGTCTCCATCATTACCCACTTTCACCAGCGCATCATTATGGATTTGCATGACATGGGATGATCATATCATCATTAGATTTCAGAAACGTGGATAAAACGCACGTGATTCCCGCTTTCTCCAGCTAACGGCCCGTGGGAAACGATCCTTAACTGTTGAAACTGACCGCTTTCACCAGCGCACCACCCAGTGAGAAATGCTCCTTAGCTGTTGCAACTCACCACTTTCACCAGCGCACACCCACGGGAAAATGTTCTTTGGATGTTTGAAAATCCCCGCTTTCACTAGCTAACGACCTATGCGAAATGCCCCTTAGTTGGTGAAAGTTTCCACTTTCACCAGCTAACCACCATATTTTAAGCACGCGTTAGCTGTTGAAAACATTTTATGAAAATTTTGAAAAGAAGACTTTTATGGGTCATTTTATTTCTAAGACAAAAATCAAAACCTAAGTCTTGCAGCTAGGAAAACTCAAAATCATTTTGATAAAACTACCAATAGCCATGCTATCCACCACAAAATGCGACCAAAGGGAAGGGTTCATTTTGGGAGCTAACATTTGGCTCCAACTGGGATGGGAATCTCCCTGTGAGGTGACCAAGAACCTAGTAGTTTCAGTAGCCTTTAGCATTGGGCATGGAGTCATCTGGCCTGCGAAACTGTTCTTCAACAAACCTGTAGTCTGACTGTAGCTTGCCTGTAACCTACCTGTAGATCATCTCGGGTTGAATATCTGGGGTTGAATATGATGACAACACTGGATATACAACTCGTAGGAGGGAGCTTGGCTCCAGAGCACTGAAAAGGCACTGAAGATAAATTCGATAGTCTGGGTGTACACCCTCTTCATGAAGGCGGAGAAGAGGACTCCTCAATAGGGAAAATATAAGTCTTGGCAATGATTGCAACAGTGGACAATGTGAAAATGCAACATCAAGCGAACCAGTGGTACCGAACTTCCAAAATTCAACAATCTTTTAGGCATCATTATATTGAGTTGTGAGAATGACAAGCCAGTGATGCAGTAACAATCTTCCCTCCTACACACTTTGCTCCAAGGAAGCTGAAAGCACCTTGTGAACCAGGATAGAAAGTATAACTTATGTATCAGCACTGTCATACAACTCATTTAGATTTCTCGCTACTCCATACTGCAGTGTGTGTATTTTCAACCTCTGCTTAGGTGAATACTTTGACCTGTTTAGGGAAATAGATCCTTTCTTGAAATTTTCTTTAGGCAGTACAATGACTGTATATTGAAATGCAAATTGCAAAACAGGGGGAGCATCTGAGTTCTTTCTAAATACATTGTTTTTCTCAAAATCAAAATCATAGGCATAAGTGGCATATGTATCACAACAGATAATATGTTGTACATTGTCATATTGTGGATCTGGGAAAAAGTGGCCGTGTGAGCGACCAGGTCTGAATTCGGGTGATGTTCTGAGCCTCAATACACAAGCAAAAGCATATGGACGACTCAACATTCGATATAAAACCTGAGGAAGTGTTGAATCATCAGTGCTTGAATATAAAAACAATGAACCACCATTTTCAATGCTTAAGAACTTGAGTGAAGCCAAGTCTGTGTATTCATTTGTAACAACAAATATATCAATGCAGACACCTCCTTGAACAGACACAACAACCAGATCCTTGTAAAATGGAGTCTGTTCTGGAAGCAATGCACGGTCAACATCTTCACCCTTGCTAGACACCTTCCAAATTAGAAATTAAACTTGATAATAATGCCATTAATTATCATCTATCGTTAGGAACCCTTCTCATGGCATTCAGATTAAGAAAAATTGGATCTGTGCAAAATATGTAGAGTTCTTCCCTGTTTCAGGTTTCACCAGCTAATTCACCTTACGATCTGCTAGTTAGCTGGTGAAAGTTCTGCTTTTCACCAGCTAACTGGTTATAATTTCACCTTTTGTGCTGGTGAAAGTTCTGTCTTGGTCAAATAGCACAGAAATAAACATTTTATGTTGCCATGTATAATCTCAAGTATTCATGAGCTAGCCACAAGTTGGAACTTGGAATCTTTCTCGACCTCTAATGTGTGCAAATAGCCTTCCAAGGTTCGTAGATATAGATAGAATCAAATTTTCTATCTTTATTCACAAAAATGACTGTTATTTCTGCAAAACGAAGAATGAAATGCTCGAGCAACGAGCTTATTTCCTACACTAGTGCTTATCTCCTACACTATTCTACTCTAACCAGATATGCAATCAGGTTAAGTAAATGTTGACTTCCACAACAACCATCTGAGCAACTTCAAAACTGTGATGACTTTATTTCTATCACTCCTTAATAGAAAGTAACTGAAACATATCAGAAATTCATACTCACCCACGGATATTGATGAATGAATGAAATCTGAAACTTGTAGAGGGTCTGAGATATATAATTCTATCAAATCACCCATTGGGTCTCTAAAATCAAGATCAAAAACATTCTGATTTATGAAACCCTTCCATGACTGGCTCTCTATTTGTAGACAGATGTCTTCCTTGTTGTCCCAACTGAAAACTGAATTGCTGCTCTTCTTTACCCTCTTCATGTCTGCTGCAAATTTCCAATCTCTGCAAATCTTGAAACTGTAGGCTGCCCTCATGATCCTCTTCATATCTGAAACTGTCACTTGTTGTCTTGTCAATTTGCTCTTCACTTTTTAAGTTTTCAAAAGAGGCAATATGATATTGATAACAATCTAAGATAGTGGATGTATTTGGTGTACTGTTTAAAACATCTATACTATGGCCATCATCCTGTAGATCATCAATATCTTGGTCATGATGAGAAGCATCTCCTGTTGTAGAATATTTCACATAACTATCTGATTTCTTATTGAACAAATTGAAATCATGACAACATTCAGGATAGAGAAGGTCATCTGAAAAATGGTCTTTACAAAACACATGGAAGGCAGCATGAAAATCAGCCAAAGAGCAGACACTTGCACTTGGAATAGACCGACACCAGTCAAGAGAAATCCCTTCTAATGAAAATTTGAACAACTTAATTTGAACATCCTCATGTATAATTTCAAGCCAGTCAATAAAGTCATGGAAATCCAACAAATGTTCAGCTGGTACTTCCCACTTCTCTCCACGAAATCTGGGGATACTACATTCCCATTCATCTCTAGTAGGTACTGGATGAGGGAACCAGAAATACTTGAGAAATTGCAGAACACATACCTCTTTGCTAAGATCTGATTCATTTATATACCAATGGAGTCGCCAACAGATCCGTCCTTCATGGAGTTTCCATCGAATTCTTCCTTCATGGAGTCGCCAGATAGATGATTACAACCGAAATAATGTCCATGCTTTGTCTATCATCAAAGCTAGATATATGTCATCTCCCAAGGAAGCTGAGCTTCAATCTCCTCTCCCTGGCAACGACGCCATTTTGTTATCACTCCAAGAAACTCCTTAGGGTTGTAGGCTATGGATGCTTGGTAACTTAATAAATCATGAATAATGAAAGTGTGGATCAATGGGATAATAGAGATTAACTAATGAGAAGACAACTCACAATGCAATCGAATGAAACAGTGCTTTTAGGAATCAATGAACAGACAAAGTAATATCAAAAGGTATGGAGAAAACCGATCTAGATAATCAAGTGCAACAGTGTGTAGGATCATACAAGCCAGCAAGAATTCCTCTAGTTCACGTTTATGAGCTAATTAAGAAGATGACAGTTCCTAATAGCTGAGATAAACTGAAATAAAGTACAAAACATGGAATAGATGAAGAAATCTTTCATTAACAACAAAAGAAGACTGATTCTGTATTGAAATATAAGTGTCTTAGTACAATAGCTAAAGAGTATCCAAAATTGAACCCGTTAGTGCTCCAAATGTCTTTGGCTTTATAGCCTTACAAGATGAAATATAGATCCTTGAAAGATGGATCAGATTTACTAAAAATAGTCAAACCAAAACAGATATAACAAGTGTAGGATGAGATCCTATAAAAATGGATCTAGAATGGAGAATCAAAACAAAATAGGAAATGTCCTATTTAATGATTTCTAAAAATAGAAGATTGCTGATGAAGTGAAGTTTTAGCCTTCCAAGGCTGTTTGATTTGGTCCTCCAAATATAAAATTAGAATTGGGTGATGTGTCACTTGATCCCTATCATTTTGCCCTTGAAAATGACCAAATCTAGTCAAAACATTCCCTTTTGACTTTCATCTCCAAGAATGGCCTTCAGATTTTGATTTGATAATTCATAACCAACTTATTGAAGAAGGTTTCAAACCATTCAAACCCAAAAAATCCTGATCTGGGAAAAAATTTGGCTGTTCTGGCCATGACAGGCTTTCAACAGCTAATTTACCCGAGAATCCGCTCCTTAGCTGGTGAAAGGCGGAGCTTTCACCAACTAACTAGTTACAATTCTGCCTTCTGCGCTGGTGAAAGCGCAGATTTTTTCAATATCAAATTTATCAGTCATGGAGAGTCCGTTTTGCATGCTTAATTAGTCGATCGACATCTACAAATCCTCAGATTTCTAATGTTGTTTTAAAATATTCATTCGGAGCTCGGGAAGGGATTGAAAAGTTCCCTGCAATTTTAAGCATCATTCTTTCAAAAATGCTAGTACATTTTTGATCGCTAACAGGAAGGACAGACTGTCCAATTTGTTTCTCAACAAAGAGCCTCTGCGCCTTCTTTTCATTTGCAATTCAAAATTCCAAATGATTATGCACACACAACACAACAAACTACTATTCGAGATGAAGTCTTGCGCTGTTGAAAGCACTCGAGAGTCGGCTCTGTCTTTCAAATTTAGAAACTTAGCATACATTGGAGAGTTCTGCGTGTTGGAGAAGTGATGAACCGATTTGATGTTGTCAACCAGGTAGTACAACCTCTGTACCTGCGTTAATGGATTCAAATTTTCCATTTCCGGCGCCATGAGTGTCTAACATGCATCATTGAACAAGATCCGCTTTGTAATCCTATTTTGACGTGCAAACCCGAGTCTCCATCATTACCCACTTTCACCAATGCATCATTCTGGATTTGCATGACATGGGATGATCGTATCATCATTAGATTTCAGAAACATGGATAAAACGCACGTGATTCCTACTTTCTCCAGCTAACGGCCCATGGGAAACGATCCTTAACTGTTGAAACTGACCGCTTTCACCAGCGCACCACCCAGTGAGAAATGCTCCTTAGCTGTTGCAACTCACCACTTTCACCAGTGCACACCTGCGGGAAAATTCTCTTTGGATGTTTGAAAATCCCCGCTTTCACCAACTAACGACCTATGAGAAATGCCCCTTAGCTGGTGAAAGTTTCCATTTTCACCAGCTAACCACCATCTTTTAAGCACGCGTTAGCTGTTGAAAACATTTTATGAAAATTTTGAAAAGAAGACTTTTATGGGTCATTTTATTTCTAAGACAAAAATCAAAACCTAAGTCTTGCAGCTAGAAAAACTCAAAGTCAATTTGAGAAAACTACCAATAGCCATGCTATCGACCACAAAATGCGACCAAAGGGACGGGTTCATTTTGGGAGCTAACAAATAGATTCTTCTTCACCTCCTTTATTATGTCCATTTTGTTTCCAATCAACAAAATCTCATCAACAAAAAAAAAATACATATATGAAATTCCCACCTTCTTCCTTGAAATATATGCAGTGATTAGCTTTGCTTCTCAAAAATCACAAAATAATGATGTATGTGTCGAACATTTGCTACCACATCCTTGGTGATTTCTTTAGAACATAAAGGGATCTTTTCAGTTTGCACACCAACTCTTGCTTTCCCTTTATTATAAATCGCTCAGGTTGCTTCATGTAGATTTCTTCTTCCTGGTCCCCATGTAGGAATAGTGTCTTCAAATCCATATATTTTATTTCCAGATCGAATGTTGTAGCCAAAGACATTAGTACTCTAATGGAAGCTAATTTTTCTATAGGGGAAAAAATATCACCTAAGTCGACTCACTTGACTTGGGAATAACCTTTTGCTACTAGTTGAGCTTTGAACTTCTTGAATTGTCCTGCAACATTCATATTCTTCTTGAATACCCATTTTCCATCGACGAGTTTTTTTCCACTAGATAAATTGATGAAATACCATGTCTCATTCTTGTGCAAGGATTCCTTCTAAATTTTACCCTCTGTTGATTCGATTGCTTCACCAACTAACTTGGGCTCATCGTCAATGGAATTTAACATGAATGCATAACATAATTTGGGAGGACCATACATTTTGACTAGTTTTCTTACTCTTTTTGACCTCATTACCCCCAAAGTTTTTTTCTCCACCTCTTCCTCAGATTCAATCGACTCATCTGAATAATATTCTTTGTTCCTCAGTTCAAGCTACACCATCTCATGATTATTCTTGGTCTGAACAATTTCCTCAGGCTCAGACTTACCTTCAAATTCTCTTAAGACCACATGTCGACTGTACATTATTCTCCTTGATGCGAGATACCAAATATTATACCCTTTCATTCCTTCTTTATATCCAATGAAAATACATTTGAATACATTCTTGTCCATCTTGCTCCTTTTTTCCTTGGGAACATGCACAAATTCATCACAACCAAATCCTTTGAGATGTGAAACCGAAGGATTCTTACATGACCATACCTCATGTGGATTCATTTCTAATAGTGTTGATGAAGTATACATATTCACCAGATATATTGTAGTGTCAACTAATTCCACCCACAATTCTTGTGCGATCCCAACACCATTAAACATGCTCCTTGCCTTCTCCATCAACGTTCTATTCATTCTCTCGACAACTCCATTTTGTTGTGGGGTATATGGTGTGGTATTTTGGCATGATATGCCACACTTCTTATAGAACTGATCAAATTATTTTGCAAAGAATTCACCACCATTTTTAGTTCTCAACATCTTAAACTTATTATCTATTTTGTTTTCTACAAGAGATTTAAACTCTTTAAATTTCTCAAAAACCTATGATTTCTTCCTCCGGAAACATATCCATGTCTTCCTAGAAAAATAATCTATGAAGGAGACATAATACATGGATCCACTAAGTTAAGGCATTGTAGCTAGGCCAAACACATCACTATAGACCAGTTCTAGAATCCCATTTTCCCTTGTCGCTCCAGATGGGAACCTCACCCGACTTTGTTTTCCATATATACAATGTTCAGAAAAGTCAACTTCTAAACCACATTCAAGAAATATTTTGACCATACCATTGTTGTGCATGGATCGAAGTCCCTTCTCTCCAATGTGTCCCATCCTCTCATGCCATAACATGGTTTGGTCGATTTTGTCACTTCTTGTCGAGTTGGTTTGTACCGACTAAGCCCGATTTGGGTCGAGTTGAGTTGATGTCGATTCGACTTCGGGAGAAATGATTTTGTTGCATCTAGTCGAATCGACATTAACTAACAAATTGTATAGGGTTCCAATCCAAATTCCTTTCATTAAGACCATCACACCTCTAACCATATTCTACGAATCCTTCTGAAACAAAGTGTGCACTCCATCATCACTCATATAGAAGAAATATATCATGTTTATTTCCAAACCTGAAATGTGTAGCACACCTGGAAGGGTTATTTTACTCCCATCCTATAGTATCATTCAAACTCTTCCTCGTTTGACAATTTTGGTTGTCAAGTCGTCCCCCAAGAACACATCACCTCCATCATGTCATTCATACTTGTAGAACCATTCTCTATGTGGTTTCATATTATAGGATTCTCCTGATTCAATCAACCAAACACCTTGATTCGATTATGTACTGGTCAATTCCAGGTACACATCACCTCCCTTATCAGGGTTGTATTTCTCTCAATCGAATACTTCTCATTGGATCCCGTACTGACTTCCATCACCCTCAACTTATAGTCCCTTTTGTAATTCCCAGATTTACCGCATTTCCAACATCTTCTTATTGACTGAAATGGATATTTATATCTACCCTTTGACTTATACTTTCTACGAGAGAATTTGAATTTATATATTTCAACCGATCGATCTCTCACCACTAAATCATATTTATTCAATCATTCCATGTTATTTCTTCTCATTTCTTATGACAACAGAGAAGCAACCATGTATTCTAGCACTAGTGTGGTTGTATTAATCCCTATAGCCACGACTAAGCTATCCCAAGAGTATGGAAAATAACATAATAGGATTATACACTTCTACTCCTAAATTATTTTAATATCCACAGGAAATAAATGGCTTAGAATGGTATGCATTCAAATTCTCAATCATTGAATTTCCATCACTCATTCTCAAAAGATACAATTTATTTCTAAGAAACAACTTATTTACTAGAGATTTCAACTGGTATAAGCTTCCCATCTTTTCCAATAGTTTCTTGGACAAATCTTCAACTAATACATTCAGCAGTACCAAATCTACAAGACAAAGTTGAATCGTACTTATTTCTCTTCTTTCGAGTTTCTCTCATTCTTCCATCGACATGCCTATCAGCTAGGTACCTAGACAGAATGCTATCCATTATTCTTGATCTACAAGAAGATCTTCCATTTTAAGCTTCCAAAGATCAAAATTATGGCCATTGAATTTTTCTATCTCTATTCTTGAACTACTCTCCATTATTTACCATGATATTTAACATAATATATGACTTACAACTCTTATTGTACCCAGGGTTTAGTTCTTAGATTCAAGATTCATAAATCAAGATCTGATACACACGTCAAAGTATAACACATCTCTGATACCACTTGTTAGAGCTGAGCTTATATCTAATACCACTTGTCAGAAAATGAGAAACACTTCCACACTAAACCTAGCAGAAGAGAAGAAGAATTTAATCAAGAATGAAAATGACAAAGAAATCACATAGTACACAAATATTTTACCCTGGAAAACCAAACTGGGAAAACCAACATTCCTTGAGTGTTTTGATATCTTGTTTTCTTATTCAATCTAAATAAAAGATTACATGTGTAACCTTGGTCCACACCCAAGACGCAATCTACATCATACCTTCTTTCTTGTGCAAGAAAAACCTTGTAGCCAATCCGAATTACATTTTTATGAATAACAACCTCTAAATTACAAAATCTTGGTGATTAGCCATTCATCATCTAAATATTTAGGATTAGCCTTCACATCTTTACAACACGCCTCTTTATAGGATTTACAAATTGAAAAACCATAAATATTTGGCACCCAAAAATGGTTACAGATCCATGTAGATCATTTTCTACGAATCCCGCAAATCTCAGGATTTGTTATAGTCAACTCCAAGTCAAATTAACAACCGACTACCAGTCGAACTTCTTTCCATCTTTAGTCAGTCACCACATGCCTTCCTGTAGACCTCGTTTTGGTTGACCTCTTTGACTTGATGGAAATTCCTTTACCATGTCTAACCTCCTTGACCTTTGACTTCAACTTTACCCTATTGACTAACCCCAACCTTCGAATTGTTCTCGATCTACCTCGAATCTTGACGTATTATCGATCCACCTCAAAGTCAATCGTTAGTCAATCCACCTTGACTCGACTTTCAATGTGAAGAATATAATAACCCAACAAATTTGATGTTTGGAAACTCAAAAATCCTTGTAATACCCCCAAGATCGAGCCCCAGTTGAATTGTAAACATGTTTTATAGGCTGGTGAGCTAAGTGATTATAAGCTAGGAGGCTTATGTGATGATTAGGCCAAAGATCCTAGATGCTAAAGGCCAATGAGAATATTTTTGTATATGTAAAAACTCATATCATTAATATAATACATCGTTGCATGTAGAACGACCACGATAAAAGAGTATGGGGGACTAAAAACCACTAGGAAGGGAAAGGGAGGGGCTAAGGGACTAGGAAAAAGGGATAATCTTGAGGGCTTACTGCCAAAGGAATATTATAATATTATTCCTAAAGATTTTGGTGAGGATAATTATTTTTATCCTAAGTTCTTATGGGAAAGAGAATGAATCCCAAGTGGACATAAACGATCTCCTTGAGAGCCATGTGTCATCAAAGGAACATGCAGATAAAGGTGGGGAAAATTAGTCCATTTCTCACTCTCTCAGCCATTCACACACTCATCCATATTCCCATGAGTCGACCTTTGCATGATTGGCACCCTCCATCCTTCACGCACTCCCGAAGCTACCTTGTATTGTTCCCTTTACCAATAGTAACCCATACCTATATTGGGAGGAGTAACACACCTGTACCTTGTTGTTATGGGAACCAAACCCAAATGTTGTTGTTGCTGTCATCACCTGTTCCATACATGAATTCTATTGATGCCTTAGCTAAATGATGTTGTTATTTTCATGATTACTTGTAACTGGTTGACTTAAGATTTGGAATGAAGAAATGGGTTGTCAGTACCGTGGGTTTGAAGAGGTAGGTTTTCATGCCCATGGATTGAAGAGGGGCTTTTCAGGCCCAAGGATTGAAGAGGCGGGTTTTCAGGCCCATGAGAAACTGTCTCTAGGTGAGAGAATTGTTGGGAAAGTGATTTCCTGAGGGATCTCCACTGTAGCTATAGTTCTCTCAGAATTCATGTCTGACTTGTTGCTGCAGCCTTAGAAGGGAAGTGGGGAAACCGAAGGACTGTTGAGTAGAGAAGGGGAACACTTCCCTGGGTGGGACAAGCATGTGGGGAATGAGAGGCTATAGGATGTTAGTTTGAGTTGGCTCTTGGAATGAGATTCTTCTTGTTGTCTGATTTGTCTCATCCTAGCCTAGGAATCCCTTTACCCAAGTGGAGTTTAATCCCATCTTAGGGGTGACCCACTGCTGAGAGTGATGAGAAGCATGGTCTAAGGTTGGGAGGATCATGGAAGGTCTACATGCAATTGGTGGTATTATATAAAAGATAAGTATCAATTGTGTGTCCATTTGCATGCTAAGTATTTATGCATGTCTTTGTAGTTATGGTTATTTTCTGTGTATGATGCATGTATATGTTTACCATTATTTTTGCATGAATCAGTTTATTGGCATAATTTATTTGTCTATTTAAAGTTACATATATATATATATATATATATATATATATATATATATATATATATATATGATACTGTTGTTTTTATGGAGTTGGCATGGACTTCCTGGAAGGCCAGGTATGTTACAGTTTATGCATTTCTTCAAGAGTTAATGTGTGGCATATCCCAATAGGTTTAAGACTAGGTGTGTTACAATATGGTATCAAAGATCCAAATTTCAACAATAAGCCTGGATTGGGCCGTGTAAGTGGAAATTGAAGCAAAATTTTCAGAGTGAATTGTTGTCGAAATGGAAAAAAATTGAGTTTCAAAGCATCCATGAGTGCCAAGAGGTAACTGAGAGCACACCTTAGCTATGTTTGAAATATCATGAGGTTTAGTAGTTTGAGAAACCATAGTGGCCATAAGATCCACTCTGGAGGGGACCAAATCCTTCATAGCCATCAGATCTCGAGAAGGTGCAGAGTCGTTGAGAACCAAAGTCCTTCAGACTTCGCCAATCCAGATGTTTTAAACTTTTTGTCAAGAAAGAGGAAAAGACCCAAAGCTATGAAGTCCCAGAGCGAACCCACATCTTAGATCATTTTTTAGAAGGAGGGCCATTGGATCCCCCAATTGGTTTGATAGTTTTCCACTCTGGGGAAAAGTTGGTTGTGGTTACGCGACGTGGAGTTTTCCCTGAAGTCCCAAAGTCTGGAACCAATCTGGACAATTCATGTTCAGGGACACGTGTGTGAATATTAGAAAGTGTTTGAAATTTTGACGTTCGATAGTTCAGGGGTGTTGTGGTGTTCACCAATGATATCTTCGGAAGCCTGAAGTGTTGAAGTCTTGGAGCGCTGGAGTGACACGACGTGATGATGTCACCTAGGGTGACGTGGACATGTTCAAAAATTTGGTGTTCAGGAGATGTGTTGTGTGGTGCTGAGAATTTCTTCGAAGTCCTGCAGCACCGTAGTGACGTGGCATGATGACATCACCTAGGGTGATGTGGAACCACTCTAAGCATGCCACATGTCATATTGTTTATGGATTTTGGTAGACCTTTTGGGCCAATTAGAACTTGACATGTGTCACCCATAGATTGGGCCACATGTCATCTCTATATTTTCGACACGTATCACCCCCTTGGTGCGTGATTGTTGATAAGAGTTTGGAAGTTAGAAGATTTGACATTAAGGAAAAATGTTGTGTTGTGTTGTGAAATCCTCTGAAGCCCAAAGTCCCAGAGCTCCTACCGACTATTGATCTCATCCGGGAGCGTGGACCATTGATTCTTGAAACCTTCAGGGGTTTTCTATTCGACATTCAGAGGAATTGAAGTGTTGTGCTGTAAGATCCTTCAAAGCCCAGAGTTCCAAAATCACGGAGTACCGTAGTGACGTGGCCTGCTAACATCACCTAGGGTGATGTGGACCCACTTGATGCTTGCCATGAGTCATCATGTTTCATTCTTTTCAAAGACCTGTTGTACCAATTAGATATTGACACGTTTCACTCGTCATATTGGGCCACATGTCAGTTCCTTATTTCTACCATGTAGCACCTCCCTGGTGTGTGATTGCTGATGAGACTTTGGAAGTTCCCCAATTCAACATTTATGGAAATAGAAGTATGTTGATGCAAGAACCTCCGAAGTACGAATCTCTAGAAACATTCTCTAGGAATTCACTAGTTCGATCTTCGAAGGGAATGATGTGTAGAGAAGGTATAACTTCCGAAGCTTGAAGTTTAGAAGTTTCAAAGTCCCAATGCTCTGAAGTAGCGGAGCCCCGAAGCTATGAAGATGTATCATGCAAGAGATCTCCAGTTCAACATTCAAGAAAATGAAATATCCTTGATCTCGTTGATCACGATATCTACTACGGATCTAGTGTTCTGTCTCACAGATCTGATACACTGGGGGTTTCTGAATGCGTTTTATCTTCAGATATCATACTCTGTGATCATAATATGAAGGAATATCTGATGCATGCATGGATATATCGGCAAAATCAGCATTTCCAGAGAAGCACGGTAACCGTTACAAACTAGAAAACTCATCCTTAAGGTTATACCTGTCGAAATGAGCTGAAAACTATCCCAATAGAAGCACCTTGGCCTCTAGAATGATACTGGTGACTCTCGGATGATAGATATGGCCTCTAATTCTTCAGATCTCATCCCTTGGGGTCTACGCACCTCTTGGATCTCTATATGCACCCCAAATTATTCCACCAACAGAATCGGCTGCTATAGGACCCAAAATGATTGCCTCGCCAAATACAAAACTGGGTCAGAAGGGTTTCCATCGAACTTCTCTGATGCTCTGTCTATAACCCTAGTTGTCCTTCCAAAAGAGTTGTGCCATAAATGGCTGAATGATGTGCTCTAAAGGATACCACCATCTGAATATGATGGAAAGTGGCTCAATCTATGTGCCTTGGCTAGATCTCAAATGGGTCAGAAGGAAACTGCAATCCGAGCTCTCATCTCGTGTAGCTACACAAACCCTCTATCTGAATTGCGCCCCCATTGGCTGAGATGCACAACATTGATAACTGGATACTCCTGAATAGCATGGAAAAATACCTGGATGGTATTTTCGATGGTCTAGGGTGTGTCTCTCAACACTGAAACCTATCAATGGTGGTGGTTTCCTCCAGAAATCCACAAAACAGTAGAAGTCGAATCTTTTCCTCCTCTGGGAACTCTCAACATCAAATCATAACAATGCATAATGAGGAATTAGGTCTAATTCCTCCCTTTATACTCTTGCTGATCTAATTCACCATTGATCTCACTTAAGTTGGGTGCTTTTCCTCCCAAGGTGAATAATTAATTAATTAAGTCCCCGTTCAACACCTTTCCATTCTAATTCTTCTATGACTTAGGCTTAAGTGACTTTTCCTATGCTTTTTGGCTTAATTCATTGTTTATCCACCAAATCACCCTTATTTCTCCCTTTTGTTCCCTGTTTGTGCCTGAATATAGTCTACGGGAACACATATACTACTAAGTCACTCTCTGCTAGCCTACTCTTGGGAACGAGACATCATAGTCCTCCCTTCCTGAGATTGCTTGTCCTCAAGAAACATCAATCCTGGGTGCTGCAAAATATGCTCTCCCTCCCATGTGTCATCCTCCATTGGAAGACCCCTTCATCTAACTAAGAACTCCATGATGACCCTACTCCTCAACCTGTGATCTCTCTACTCTAGTACCTCCTTCGACACTAGCTCTAACTGGCCCTCCTCATCCAAGGTTGGAAACTCCTATGAAATACTAATCTGTTGTCCCACGGCCTTTTTAAGGTAAGAGACGTGAAACATGTTATGAATCTTTCTACCCTTCGATATCTCTAGCTCATATGTCACCTCGCCTATCCTCCTGATGACTATGTATGCCCCATAAAACTTTGGCTTCACCTTCTCTGCTCCTCTCCTCTTCAAGGAGGATTGTGTGTATGGCTACAATCGTAGAAAAACCAAATCCCCTACCTTGAAACTGCACTCGACTATGTGTTGGTTTTCATATATCTTCTGTTGGTTCTGAGCCATCTGCAAGTTCTTCCTCACTACCTGTAGAATCCTCTGACTCTCTTCCACCCAAGCTTTTCCCCTTAGGACCCTGCTGTCCCCAAACACAGTCTCCATAAAGGAGGGTGCATCATATCCGTACAATTCCCTGAATGATATCATCCTGATAGACATATCGTAAGTTGTGTTGTATCAATACTCACCCATGTGCACTGCTTCCACCCCACATAGTTCCTCAGATACCCCTCTACCCATTTGTTGACGATCTTTGTTTGTCCATTTATCTGTGGGTGGTAGCTGGTACTCGTAGCTAGCTCTGTGCATGTCAACCTGAAAAGCTCCTGCCAAAATGCGTTGATGAAGTACCCATATCTATCACTGACTATCTTCTTGGGTAAACCATGCAACAGGAATACCTCCCTAAAAAACAACTCTGCTACCTGTATGGCCTTGTAGTCTGTCCATTTATTTGTGGGTGGTAGATGGTACTCGTAGCTAGCTCTGTGCCTGTCAACCTGAAAAGCTCCTGCCAAAATGCGCTGATGAAGTACCCATATCTATCACTGACTATCTTCTTCGGTAAACCATGCAACAGGAATACCTCCCTAAAAAACAACTCTGCTACCTGTATGGCCTTGTAGTTTGTGGGTATGGAAAATAAATGTGCAAATTTGGTCAGCCTGTTGACCACCACAAATATATAGTCCCTTTCCTACACTCGAGGAAGGCATGTAATTAAATCCATAGAAATGCTCTCCCATTTCTGCTCTGGAATGGGAAGAGGTTGTAGTAACCCTGCGGGGTGTGTATGTTCAGACTTGTTCCGCTGAAAAGTCGTGCACTCCCGGATGTATTTCAACACATCATCCTTGAGACTCTTCCATGAGAATCTCTCCCTGATCTCCCTATATGTTTTGAAGTACCCATGATGACCTGCTATAGGCAAATCATGACACACCTTCAAACTTTTCCCCTTCAGGGTAGATTCGATCCTTGTAGAAAATGACGTCCTCGAGAACCCGATATCTATCATCAGTCACCTGTCCATCCATCACCTCACATAAAAATTTTTTTTTGGAGTACTCCACCAACAAATGAGCTTTCCAATATGTACAAATGTCCATCATCGAACATCCTGCTGGCCTCCTAGACAAGGCATTTGCTATGATATTCCTTTTTCCCTTGACATACTCAATGTCAAAGTCAAAGGCTTGGATCTTTGAGACCCACTTTTGTTGTCTCTCGCTGAGGTCTTTTTGAACTAGGAAATACTTGAGACTGTTATGATCAGTATTCACTAAAAATCTGTTGCCTACCAGATACTGCCTAAATTTGGTTAAGGCAGGCATGATCGCTAGCATTTCCTTATCATAAATAGGATATATTCTCTCTAACTAGTTGAGATTCCTTCTCTCAAGCACAATAGGGTCACCCCCTGCACCAGAACTACTCCAATCCCCACCCCTGATGCGTCACACTCTAAGAAAAATGGTTGCGAGAAGTTTGGAAGGGCTAGAATAGGGCATGTGCTCATAACCTCCTTCATTTTGTCAAATGTTTGTTGTGACTCCTATGTCCAATGAAAATCACCCTTCTTGGTCAAGTATGTGAGTAGTTCTCCCAACTATGAAAATCCCTTGACGAATCGCCTATAGTAATTTCATAACCCAAAGAATCCTCTTAGCTCTATGAGGTTCTTGGGCATTGGCCAATCCAAAATGGCCTTGATCTTTTCCTGATGAACCTATATTCCCTGCTCATTGATGATATGCCCTAAGTACAGTAGTTCTTTCATGCCAAATTCACATTTGGACTCCTTGGAATATAATGAATGTGCTTGCATAATATCCAAGACCTCTCCCAAATGTGCCAGATGCTCATCCCATGTCTCACTGTAGATCTGTATATCATTGAAGAATACCAGAAGGTACTTCCTCAAATGTCCTCTAAAGATATGGTTCATGCAAGACTGGAAAGTGGATGGTGTGTTGGTCAATACAAATGACATGATGAAGAACTCAAAGTGTCTGAAATGGCATCAGAATGTTGTCTTCTCAATGTCCTTCTCCCTAGTGTTGATCTGATGGTATCCTGACCATAGATCAATATTAGTGAAGAAAACTGCCCCATGTAACACATCCATCAACTCATCTATGCGTGGAATAGGGTACTGATTCTTTATCTGAGCGCTCTGTAATCGATGCACATCCATAACGTTCCATCCTTGTTCAGTAATATAATGATTGAAGATGAAAAATGACTCATGATGGGCTTGATGTGCCCCATTGCAAGCAATTCTTTTATTGATTTCTCAATCTCATCCTTGAATTTCTTGGGGTGCCCATAGGGCATTGTGATCACTGGTGTATCCACTGCCTCTAACTCAATCGTGTGCTCAAATCCCCTGTTGGGCAGTCTCCCTGGTGGTATCAGCCCAAATAATGGCTCATACTGACCCATAAGCTCTCTGATCTGTGGATGGTAATTCTCCCTACCCTCTAAATCCTTCCCTGTGGTGATCAAACACTCTGCTGCGTAAGCCACATCACCGTGACGAAACATATGTTCCATCCTCTTTGCCGATAAGGCTTGAGGTGCCCCTGTAGACATGCCTCTCAACACAAATCTTGATCCAATGGCATCTTTGAATATCATGTTCAACATCGGATAGTTGAAATTGATCTCCCTTAATGAATATAACCATTGTACCCCCAACACGGCATCAATATCTGATAGGTCAACTACATAGAAGGTGTTTATCAAGGTGTAGTTTCCTACTTTGACCTCTAGGTCTAGGATCATGTCCAATCATGTCATCATGTATCCATCTGCCACTGCTATGTGGAATCCCTCAAACTCCTCAGTGCGTAATCCCCTCTTGGCAACTAAGGATGCATATATGAATTTGTGGGTGGCCCCACCATAAACTAAGGTTGTCATGTGCTACCCCTGTACAAGGTCCTTGAGCCTGAGAGTGTTGTACAGGGGTACTCCTGAAAGGGTGGCTATGGTTCCCCCTTTCACCTCTTTACGAGGCTTTTTCTCCTCCTTGGGTTGTGCCCCTGCCAGTATCTGAGGTTTCTTCGACTACTGCTCTGGCTCCTGAGTGGTCTCATCCTCTGAATCACTATCTGCCCATGCCCTGATATCCTCATCCTCCTCCTCACTTCCCAATTTCACTTCAATGTAGTGGAGTTGTCCCTTTCCCAGGCATCTATGCCCTGGGACCCAAGGGTCTTTGCAAGAGAAACAAATCTTCTTCCTCATCAACACCCATCTCGTATCATCATCCGTCTTGGGCTTACCCTTCAATTCCCTTTAAGGATTCTTCTGATCCTTGTATCTCTATGGTACAAAGGGTTTAGTAAAGGGTTTAATTTTTGGCATGGAGTTCGCCAAATATCTAGTGCGTCGGATGGCATCCTACAAGGTGTGAGGCCGGTATGCCTTCACCCATCCTCTCAAGGGTTTGGTGAGCCCTTCTGTGAATAACATGATCAACCGGGGCTCAGATATATTTGTCACTACCACTGCTACCCTCTGAAACTTTGAGATGAATGTCTCTATTGTGCTAGTTTGTCTCAACTAGGATAGATCTCTGAAATGGATCTCTAGATCCCTCCTATCAAATCTATCCATGAGTCTCTCTATGAAATCTTTGTAGGAGGTGATGCGACTGTGGCCCAATGTCACCAATCCATGATACCACCACCTGTGTGCCTCACCCTCCAAGTGTAAGGTAGCGAAACTAATTTTTTTTTACTTGATCATCTGGTTGATATTGTAGTACGTGTTTAGCTTCTATATCCAAGCTCTAGTGATGCAATTGGACGATCCGTCGAAATAAGGTATCGTGATTTTACCAACTTTTCAGATGAAATCAATGTTATGCCCCTGCTGTTGTTGTGATGCTCCCCTCTTTGGATCTCTAGCGTGATTACTAAGTCTGAGTCCACAATACTTGACTAAGGTCATATCCTGATGGAAATCATGGCCCAATGCTGCATACTCCCTCCGATACTCTGCAATTTCCTTTGCATGAGTGGGTGGTCTATGTGCTATCGACATCTGTGTTGCTACCGGGGGTTCCCTCTGGAAATTGGGAAACAAAGGTCTAGGAATCCTACTCACAGAGGTGTGTGTGTGAGTGGGTGACTCGGGTCTATTGCCTGCCCTTTAGTTCCCCTGTGTTGCATGTGGGGCTTGTGTGCCCGAGATGCCCACCATAGCCAATCTATCAACCACCTGTGCCAAGGACTAAGACATGGTCAACTGACTAGCTAACATATCACTGATAACCTACGTGAAGGTTGCATCTTGTTCCATGGGGGACTTACCACTGCCCTCTGGTCACTCATATATATCTCCTAGCATCCTCTCTTCCTCGCACTCAGCCTAACGCTCTGCTCTTCTCTCTGATTCTCTGTGTGCCTCTTCCTCTTCCTCTGAACTGGGAGGGAAAGGAGAAAATTCGGGCCTAGGCATTCCTTCCTTTCACCTATTGTAAGATACATATTCATCACCTATGTTCTCATGAACATCTGGGTCTTCTGCTATACTCATCGTCTTTAGTCACAGGCTGGCAAGACTAAAGATCTGATACCACTGAAATATCCCTGATCCTGCTAATGAGGATATCTACTACGGATCTAGTGTTATGTCTCATAGATCTGATACACCGGGGGTTTATGAATGCATTTTATACTCATATATGATACTCCATGATTAGAAGATGAAGGTAGATCTGATGCAGGCACAGATAGATCGGAAAAATTGGCAGTTCCAGAGAAGCACGGTAACCACTATAATTGGAAAAATTGTCCGGAAGGTTATACCAGTCGGAATGAGATGGAAACTGTCCCAATAGAAGCGCCCTGGCCTATAGAATGATACTGGTGACTTTTGGATGACATATCTAGCCTCTGATTCTTTGGATCTCATCCCCTGGGGGTCTTTTCACATCCTAGCTATCTGGATACGCCCCAAATGATTCCACCAACAGAATCAGCTGCTATAGGACCCAAAATGATCACCTCGCCAAATACAGAACTGGGTCAGAAGGGTTTCCCCAGATCCGCTCTAACACTCCATCTATTTGATGATGCAGAACATGTTCAGAAATTTGGCATTCAGGAGATGTGTTGTGTGGTGCTGAGAATTTCTCCTAAGTCTTGCAGCACCGGAGTGATGTGGCATGCTGACATCACCTAGAGTGACGTGAAACCACTCTAAGCATTCCATGTGTCATCTTGTTTCTAGATTTTCACAAACCTTTTGGGCCAATTAGAACTTGACACGTGTCACCCATAGATTGGGCCATGTGTCATCTCTATATTTTTGACACGTAGAACCCCCCTGGTGCGTGATTGTTGATAAGAGTTTAGAAGTTCGAAGATTCAAAATTCAGGGCAAATTTTTTGGTGTGTTGTGAAATCCTCTGAAGCCCTAAGTCCCAGAGCTCCTACTGACTGTTGATGTCATCCAGGAGTGTGCACCATTGATTCTTGAAACCTTCAGGGGTTTGCTAGTTCGACATTCAGAGGAATTGAAGTGTTGTGCTGTAAGATCCTTCGAAGCCCAGAGTTCTGAAGTCACGGAGCACCGTAGTGATGTGGCTTGCTAACGTCACCTAGAGTGACGTGGACCCACTTGATGTTTACCACGTGTCATCAAGTTTCATTCATTTCAAAGACCTTTTGTACCAATTAAAACTTGACATATTTCACTCGTCATATTGGGCCACATGTCAGTTCCTTATTTCCACCATGTAGCACCCCCCTGGTGCATGATTGTTGATGAGACTCTAGAATTTTTCCAATTCATTGTTCATGGAAATAGAAGTATGTTGATGCAAGAACCTTTGAATTATGAAGCTCCAGAAACATTCTCTAGGAATTCACCATTTCGATGTTCGAAGGGAATGATGTGTAGAGTATGTAAAAATTTCGAATCCTAAAGTTCAAAAGTTTCGAAGTCCCGAAGTCTCGAAGCTCTGAAGTAGCAGAGCCCTAAAGATCTGAATATGTATCGTGCAAGAGATAACTAGTTCGACATTCAGGAAAATGAAATATCCCTAATCCTGTTGATTAGGATATCTAATACGGATCTAGTGTTCTGTCTCACAGATATGATACAGTGGGGGTTTCTGAATGTGTTTTATCTTCAGATCTGATACTGCGTGATCAAAAGATGAAGGAAGATATGATGCATGCATGGATATATTGGAAAAATCAATGGTTCCAGAGAAGCACGGTAACCACTACAAACTGGAAAACTCGTCTGGAAGGTTATACCCATCAGAATGAGCTGGAAACTATCCCAATAGAAGTGCCCTGGCCTCTAGAATGATACTGGTGACTTCCAGATGATAGATCTAGCCTTTGATTCTTCATATCGCATCTCCTGGGGGTCTGTGCACCTCCTGGCTCTCTGGATGCACCCCAAATGATTCCACCAACGAAATCGACTGCTATATGACCCAAAATGATCGCCTCACCAAATATGGAACTGGGTCCAAAAGAGATACACCCTCAATGGCCTAATGATGTTCTATGAAGGATTCCACCATCCAAATCTAATGGAAATTGGCTCAATCTATGTGCCCTGGCTAGATCTTAATTAGGTCGGAAGGAAACTGCAATCCAAGCTCTGATCTCGTGCAACTACAAACCCTTTATTTGACTTGTGCCCCCACTAGCTGAGTTGTGTAACACTGATAACTGGATACTTTTGAATAGCATGGTTAAATACCTGGATGGTATTTCTGATGGGCTAGGGTGTGTCTCTCAACACTGAAACCTATCAATGGTGGTTGTTTCCTCCAGAAATCCACAAAACAATAGAAGTCAAATCTCTTCCTCCTCTTGGAACTCTCAATATCAAATCATAACAATGCATAATGAAGAATTAGGTCAAATTCCTCCCTTTATACTCTTCCCTATCTAATTCACCATTGACCTCACTTAAGTTAGGTGATTTTCCTCCCAAGGTGAATAATTAATTAATTAAGTCCCCCTTTAGCACCTTTTCATTCTAATTCTTCGTTGACTTAGGCTTAAGTTAATTTTCCTATGCTTTTTGGCTTAATTCATCATTTTCCCACTAAATCACCCTTATATCTCCCGTTTGTTCCCTATTTGTTCCTGAATATAGTCTACAGGAACATATATACTACTAAGTCACTCCCTACTGGCCTACTCTTGGGAACAAGACATCACAAAAAATAAGGTGTAAGGTAGTAAGAGCCTCTGAAGCCCGATTTTATGGAGCCCCTAAGTCCCGAAGATCCAAAATAAAAATCACCTTTTAGTTAAGTGCTTGGTCATAGACTGTGGTCACATGAGATTGGGGGCTGGAGAAAAAGGGCTACTGCCTGGAAATTAATTTTTAAGGACATTTTTTCAGATATCCATAACTTTTTACTCAAGACTTTGAATTGAGCAAGGGAGCAGTCATTGGAAATATTTTGGATACTAAAACATAATTTTTCACCCAGAAAATTGAGTTGAATAGTCAATTTCTTAGAAAATCAGAAGAAATAAGTCTGATATATTATTGAACTAGAATGGTTCATAATTTCTTGATTTTTTTAAATCAATCAGCCTAACAAAGTTTTGTTTCCTGAACATTTTGCAGAGCTAACAAACGTAAGATCAAAATCATGATCAACACATAGTGAAGAGGAATGGAAGATACACAGGGGGATTACATCCAGGAATATGAGATCAGATGGATGGATGTCCATATGGGTATTGAAGGAACAAACTCCAATGGACATGGAGAAGGAAAGGAAGAAAACATGAATATGGTAGAGACCATAAAAAAATTGCAAAAAGATTTCCAAACTCATAAAGTTGATAATGAAAGGCTTATGGAATCTAAGGAGAAACAACAGGACTTCAACATGAAGTTAATACAGATCTTGGATAGAATTGAGAATAAATTGGATAAGGAGAATGACTCAAGAAAATCAGGAAGTCATAAGTCTTCTGATTGGAAAGGAAGATCAAGAAGTGCTATAAGAAATCACCATCACTCCCCAAGGCATTCCAATAGGAGAGCACACAACATCTCAATTCCATCCTCTGTCAAGAAACATCATAAGAGGTATGTGGTGGATGAGTTGTGAGGAGAAATGAACAAAATCAAACCTCCTACATTTGATGGTGAGCACAAGAAGGATGAAAATGAAGAGACATGACTGTTAGGAATGAGAAATTACTTTCAATTGCATGATTATTCTTCACATGGAAAAGGAAGAATTTATATCTATCAGCTCAAGGGCAAGGCATCCATGTGGTGGGATGAACTTGTGCAGGTGCATCACATTAAAGATACAAATGTTACTTGGAAGGAATTCAAGAAGTATTTTGAAAGTAAATACTTGACTAAGAGATACTATGACAAGAAGATGAAGGAGTTATTTGAAATCAAGCTTGGAAGTATGACCATCGATGAATATGAAAGAAGGTTTTTGGAACTGTTGAATTATGTCTCCTTCATCAAGGATGAGACGGTTAAGATTCAGATGTATTTGAGTGGGATTCCATCTTTCATCAGTGACAAGATACAATACGGTGATCCCAATACTTTGGAGGAGACCATAAGGTGACCTAAATTCCTATATGATCAACATAAATGAAAGCCAACTTTCCAAAAATCTTGGGAAGACAAGAAGAAGTTCAATATGGAACAGAGGAAGAAGGGGAATAAACCACCATTCTTCAGAAATAGTCCTCAGGGAAAGCCAACTTCTAGAGAGCCCAGAATATATGAGATAGGTGGGAAAAGGCCAAGGCAACCACTGATTCAATGATGGGGTTGTTAGGTAAATCATATGTATAGAGATTGTCCCCATAGAAGTGAAAAAGTGAGATATTTTCACAATGTACATCAAGAAAAAATAATGGAGGACATGGGAAGGAATGTACCCAGGGTCTATGCAGCACTAGACAACAAGAAAGATGAGTTTCAATGACACATGATTGAAGTGGAAGTTATGATCAACAACCAAACCATTGCAATTTTAATTGATTCAGGAGCTATTCATAGCTATATAGATCCTAAGATGGTGGAAAGATTTAATTTTCCAAGAAGAAAGCATGGAAAATATTAGTTGGTGTAGTTGGCTACTATATCCAAAAGAAAAGTTAACGATATGGTTAAGTCATGTCTAATGGGCATGGATGGGATGAGAACCAAGGCATATTTGATCATCTTGCCTTTAGGTTCCTATGACTGTCTAATTGGGATGGATTGGTTGGACCAAAACCATGTTGTCTTAGACTGTCACAACAAGGCATTTACTTTCCTAGATGAGGAAGGGAACCTAAGGACAGTCCAGGCAATTCCTAAGGGAGTAACTGTCAGATAAATCGCAACAATGCAGCTGAAGAAATGTTATAGGAAAGGGTGTCAAATATTTGCAGCTCATATGGAAGAAAAACCTAAGGATAAGGTGTCAAATATTGAGGATTATGCAGTTCTAAAGGAGTTTGAGGATATATTTAAAGAAATACCAGGATTACCCCCTAAAAGAGACATTGATTTCTCCATAAATCTAATGCCTAGAGCAGCTCTAGTATCAAAGACTCCTTACATGATGAGTACACCAGAACTGAAGGAGTTGCAAATGTAGCTTGAAGAGCTTCTGAAGAAAGGGTATATACGCCCAAGTGTGTTACCTTGGGGTGCCCCAATTGTTATAATCCTATAATTTATAGGATCAACTGGTGACTGAAATGTTATGACTTTAGTGTTTTGTTTGTCAAATGATTTTCCATTCTGTAAATAATTTGAGAAAAAAAAAAAAGAAAAAAGAAAAGAAAAGAAAAGAAAAAGAAAAAGAATAAAAGAGGGCATAAAAGAAATTCAATAGAGCCCCATGCAATAACAAAGATTTGGTCCATACAGTTTAAGCATGGCCAAGTCCTTTAAATTGATGTTGATAGGAGTAGTGAATAAGCTTGGCTAAACTCTTTAATCTTAGCCAAGCGAATTAGGTTAGCTAGTGAATAAATTTGACCAAACTGCCTAATTTTGGTCAAATAACCCCAGGATAGAGTAATTTCTTAGTCCAACAGTTTAATCTGGGCTAAATGTCACAGGTAATTAGGTTAAAACATAGGGTAGTTTGCTTTATCTTAATAAAACATGCATGATGATTGATGTTGAACCATATCTTTGGTGTTTTAAAGGTTTTATGTCTAACCCCCATGGTGATAAGAAACAAAGAAAGCTTGGGCGAACCCACATAATGCACTTATCCTAAGTTTCAGAGAAAATATGACTTTGTGCTCATAGAGTAAAGACAACGCATAGATGAATGCCTAGAGAGTGGGTGCCCAGATCTACGGTTGACAAGTCTTTCCGAACCCCCCCCTGGGTGGTTCTACCTTTAATGGTAGGGGGGGTCTGGAATCATGTATAACAAAGGCGTGCATCTGAACGGCTGAGGCATCGGTGATTAGATCCATGGTTGAGATTGAATTCCATACCCCCTCGATTGTTCTTCTTTTAACAGTGGGAGGAGGGGGGGTCTAGAATATTGGTTAAAGATTGCGCTCAGATCTACGATTTAGTGGTAGGCGCACCGATGGATGGTTGATGGTGTTTTTCAGACCCCCCCGACCGGTTTTCCTTTAACGATGGGGGGCAGTCTGGAATGGAGTGTTTTTTCTGGCATGCCCTCTTCTCTACGTGGTAGGAATCCATTGGTCTAGACTCCCACCTCTTACCATTTTCTGACATACCCCTGTCACCCCATGACATCATTTTCCACTTTTTCCCCTAAAGATCACATCTCATAACTCTGTCAGTTCATCCCCCCTGTTCACACGTTACGAGTCCCTTCATCATGGTCAGTTCCCAATCAACACCCTCCATGTCACCCGGTCGTATTTGTCAGTCATTGTCACCGGCCATCTCACGCTCTAGAAGACCCATTGGCCATTTATTACTGGCTAACTTATCCATTAGCTTGTTGATTTGTCCCTCGCGCCCAACAAGTATCCGTTTTCTTAAAACTACCTTTTCCCTTCATTTCTCCCATTGCTTACTGTGTTGTCTCACCAAAGAATATTCTTCCCATCACTCCAGAGCATAGTTTTCCCCATTTTCTCTCTGTTTCGGTTAGTCGTCCAAAACCACAGTCATCCCCACTAATGTTTTATTTGAATTGCAGGTATTTTCACAATGATGGCGCCAAAATCAAAGAAATTAAAAGCCGAGGAAAATCCTTTCCTCCCGCCTCCTGTCAACCTCGACAAGATCCATTTGGCCAACAAGGATCATTTAATCATAGACACCAGGTGAAAATTTGACATCGCGGAATTGCAGTCATGGCTGAAAGAGGTTTTATTAGATCAAAGCGATGAAATTGGGCTCTAGGAGTCCAACCTTCCTCTGTATCTTTTCCCCCAAGTTCACCATTTACCTGAATTCGCCTTTAAATGCCAGGCTCATTACCTCCACGACCAAAGATCCATAGTTTCTTCTTCAGGAGAAACTCTGTTCTTCATTACACCAGAAGCCATTGATCAGATGATGTAGATACCTAGAGCTAAATCTGCGTCCCCTTTCAATCTCAAAGTCATCACAGAGTTGTACCAGAAACTATCATTTCCTTAGAGATCCCAGATTTTCGAGCTTTTCCTCCCTTGGGCTGCTCAGCTCCCCAAGACAAATCCCCCATAACCTTCCTCCCTGTTCTCAGTAAAGGGAAACAAAATCATTTCATCGCTCTATGCTTTGATGGGTTATTTTTCCGACCAATGGGTGGATGAACCCATATTGGGTTTTCTGTCCATTTTCTCCACAAAAGAAAGACCTACCATGTAGTTCGATTACGACACTTTCCTGGCAGACAATATTCACGAGCAGTTCTTAAACTTCACCTCAGAAGGCATGTTCTAGTATTCCTCAATACTGGCTTACATGCTCACTTTCTTTCAAGCAGTCAGGTTCTCCTTTTCAATGCAGAAAATGGATGTGGATGGGAGGCTGCAAGCGGTAACAACTTGGACTTCACTACTCAAACAAAATTCAACAAATTTTAGTTTCAAACATTTTATCGAGCAGTTCTACCATATTGTGGTGAGCATGCTTAGTGGCAGACCTGAACCAAGAATAAGTGAGGAGATTCAGAGGATTTTACATCTCTCAGACCTTGCAAAGACTGAAGACTGGTATCTTTACCAAAATCACACTGAGATCAGAGTATATGGATGCGAGTTGGCTCCATAATAATTTTCCAAGTATCTACCCGTGAGGATATTTTCCTTGGAGTATATAAGGAAAATGATTAACTCACATGACATACATTTTGTGTCTCTAAAAAAGAAACAACAACTTAGAATTAAAGGGCGAATATGGTCTTTCATTTGCAGTAGCCGAGGTGTCGAGGAGGAAGCAAATAGACTGTTGAAAGAAATGAAGTTTCATATTAGTTTCCTATGGCACTATGATCCGTGTGGGATAATTTCTAAAATGAGAGATACAAATAAAAATATTCCATATGTTCATACACCCAAGCCCGAGATAGAGGAATTCACAAATCAAACAGAATGGGAGCCAAACACTCTGGTAGAGATAGAACAGTAGGACCCTTCGGTCACCATCTCATAGACAACTACACCATAGGTTCCCAAAGAGAAAATATCCATAAAAGAGACTTCACCTTCCGTCACAGAAGTCTCAGCTGGAGAATTCCAATTACACACCAAAAAGCCAAAAGCTAGTCACACACCTGACATGGCTGGTGAAAAGAG
Organism: Picea glauca; assembly: GCA_000966675.3. NCBI lineage: Eukaryota > Viridiplantae > Streptophyta > Pinopsida > Pinales > Pinaceae > Picea > Picea glauca. The sequence continues at coordinate 685,800 of JZKD02S1097906.1, read as the reverse complement.
AATCCAATCCACTGAAACTATAAGAGATGATCGATCACTTCTTAGCACAATAAGAAAGCAGATCATGTCTATAGTCTTTCCTAAGAATCCCACGAATACTCCACCAGTAGACTAGCCAAGCAAAGTAGGACCAAAATTGAGTGTTTTTTAGAAGTATGACCTGTTGAAAAAGAAGAATCAGACACTGACCAACAGTACTTATGCTCAATTTTGGAAACAGACTTCAACTGCGCAGCACAGACTGTTGTCTGCATTCGATACAGAGAAGGGTAGAATGAACGTGGCTTTTCTGCAGGCACAAGTGCCAGACCCGAAATCCATCACTGATTACAAAAGGGAAACATTCGAGTTTCATACTAGAGATGTGCATCCTGCTAATCAGATGGATCTGCACAGGCAAACTAATGAAATGGTTTTCTCCACATTGGAAAATGCTTCTACTGCGGCTGCTAAATTATAGGTGTCTCTGAGTAATGTTTAGACACAACTGAAATTAGAAAAGATATCATCCTTTGCAAAAGATAATAGAATGAAGACGTTGGAAGAATTGGTTCTCAAGATCGGGTATGACCCCTCAAATGTGAAAGCAGTTGAGGAGATGTTCAAAACAAAAAATGCCGATATAGAATCTCTAAGGAAACAATTGAAACTTCCACCAACGGAAGATGCATAGGCAAAGGAGATAGCCGAGACAAAAGCTGAAAAGGATGAGATGCTCAAGTTGATCATGGAGCATAATGCAAAGTTGAAAGAGATGGAAGTAGAATTGGAAAGGTTATTGAAAGAGAAGGAACAATCAAATCCCATGGAAGTCATTCCATTGAGCGCAGTTCCACTCATAGGAGTAAGCACAACATATGCAACAAAGATTCCATCAACAACTCCACTGACAGCTCTGGAGAAGACAGTAGAACTGGCCAAATCCATGGAAGAGATGAATTTGCAAGAGACAGATATTATCAGACTTAAAAAGGAGGTTGAGAACCTTTAGGAACTCAATTCTTCTTACCAAACCATCTACTCCAAGGAGAAACAAACATCAGACAAGCTCAAACAGGAATTGAAACAACTTCAGAAGTAAACAGTGGCAGGCAAAACACTTGTTGAGGTCAAGGAAAGTGTCTAGATGGATATCACCAAGCCTGTAAATGAAATTTGGCCTATGGTACAAATCATGTTCAAGCAAAATGAACTAGTGCAAAGAAGCAAGGAGGCTATTGAGAACATAAGAGCAGAACTGGGAGAGATGCCCACAGAAGCCACTGAGATCATTAAATTCCCTAATTCAAAAACCAGAGAAGAGTTAGAGGATTTGAAAATTGAAGATAGGACATAAACTATCCTCAAGGTCAAAAGGGTCCTAACCAAAAGAGGACTGATGCTACAGCTGGAGGAAAAAGTCCAGACTATGGACATCAGAGTACACAGATTTTTCAGCAAAATTGAAGCTCTGCAAAACAAAGGCCTCCCTAGCTTAAGGGTCATAAATGACAAGTTGATGACACTGTCTGATTATAAAAAGAAATTATCCACCGTGGCTAAAGATAGTTTGAAATTCTTAGGAATCCAACATAGTATCATAGGCAAGGCATTCTTAGAAGATTTACTGTCAGACATCAAAATACAACACGAGATCTGATACATCTTCATCGTCAAACCAACTTTTGCCAAGTATACAGAGATGGATGAAGTATACCGAAGACTACTCAAAGTTGGCATTCCCAGTCACCTCCGATGGGAATATTTATGCAATTTGATTGAGTAAGAGCTGAGGTGTCCAAGCCTAGTCAACAATCCAATCAGGAAAAGTCATGTAGAGGACTCACCAATGGTTTACCCCAGAAATCAGCATGAAGATTTCAACACATCATCAGACAGTTCCTGAATTTTTGTATATTGTTGAGTTAGTTAGCTAAATTTAGAACTGCCACGTCCTAATCTTTAATGACACGATCATATGTAATTTTTGATTATAAATATTTCAAACTTTGAATTACCGAGGGTTGATCTTTATGCCCTGTAAGCCAGAAAGACTGTAATTTTTATCAAGAGATCTTCCAATAATACAAAGGGACGTTTCACAGGATTCTCGCGTGTTATTCATTGATGATGTTTTCTTTTCTATGTTAAATGTTTTTCTCTCTCAGTTGTCATATTGTTTTCTAATCTAATCTTTTAAAGTAGCACATGTTGCAGGATTTATCTTTGTATATTTTGTTTTCGGCTTTGAAAGATCTTAATATTTATCTTTCTGATATTACAGTGAAGAAATTCTTAAATGCTTCTTTACTTTAATTGATATTCTCATTTTTTCTGCTTTTCATCATTTTACTGCTAAAGAATCCAATGAATGCATTATCTTTCCCTGTGAAAACAATATTTTAGTTTTTGTTTAGATTTCTATATTTATAATACAGACCCCATAACCCAACGGAGGCATAAACCCCTTTCAGTCAACTTAACAAAAACAACAACAAACCTTTTCAATCTTATTTTGTTTAACTAGCCTAATATCTTAAAGTTAAAACATAGCTAAATCATACAGAGAGATCCCTCTCTGAAGCTGGTAGGGATAGATTCCAGTTTCGAAATGGTTGGATAAAGTTACCTCTTGTAAATTTCTTCTACTCTGACAACCTTTGGGAATTTACAGAGCGTTAACATAGTGGCGACTCCACTGGGGACACTGAACTCAGGCTCCCATGTACGTGAAAATGCCTTTCGGGTTGATGAACGCTGGGGCCACTTTCCAAAGAGCAATGAGCATCGCTTTTGTGGAAGAACTTGGCAGATTTATTGTCATTTATCTGGATGACGTAACTGTTTATTCCCAATCCGATGATGAGCACTTATGTCATCTCAAACGAGTGTTTGAGAAATGCAGGAAATTTGGGATTTCTCTGAATCCTAAAAAAATCCTTTTCGGATTACAGGTAGGTAAACTATTGGGGAACATAATCTCTAAGGAAGGAATTAAGATAGATCCCAGTAGAATATAAGCCATTCAGAAACTGGAACACCCAAGGAATATCAAAGAGTTAGAATCTTTCATTGGAAAAATAAACTTTTTGAGAAGATTCATACCTAAGCTGGCTGAGCTTCTCAGGAACATCACCAACATGTTAAAAAAGGACACAAAAATAAAATGGGACTCTAAATCCAAGCAATCTTTTGAACAAGTTAAACATGCACTCACACAGGCTCCAGTCTTGGTCAGTCCTGACTTCACCAAGGATTTTTACCTTTTTTCTTTCACTTCTGAACATACCATTGCAACAGTATTACTACAGAAAAACAACGAAGGGTATGAACAACCCATAGCCTTTTTCAGTAAATCTTTAAGAGATGTTTCTTTGAATTATAAAATAATGGAGAAACAAGCTTTTTAACTGGTAAAATCCATAAAGGATTTTAGGGTATATATTCTCCATTCCAACACCATCGCATACATTCCAAACACAATAGTAAAGGACATTTTAACCTGAGGAAATCCATATGGAAGAAGAGGAAAATGGATTGCTATTATTCTGGAGTATGACATAGAGATTAAGCCTACTAAACTGATTAAAGGTCAACGTCTAGAAAAGTTAATGGATGAGTCTAATTTCCATGCTCTTGATATTAATTTCTTAGTTGCAGTAGATGAACAGGGAGAGAAGGCAACTCCAAGTGTGAAAGAGGTATTTCTGAACTCTCCATGGTACACAGACCTGATATTTGTTTTGAATAACTTACAAGCTCCCCCTGGTCTGACCAAAACTAAAGCTAGGTTTTTGAAATTGAAAGCATTAAAATTTTTCATTCTAGAAGGCAATATTTATTGGAAGGATCCTGGAGGTAGTTTGTAGAATTTTCTGTTAAAGGATGAAGTTGAAAAAGTTTTGCAAGATTTTCATGCAAGAGACTGTGGTGGTCACTTGAGATGGAAGACCACATCTAATAAAATTATCAGAGTTGCGTTCTATTGGCCTACACTATTTGTTGATGTGCATCAGAAGGTGACTTCGTATAAATGCCAGGTGTTCGATGGCAAAAGGAAGCTCCTACCTTTGCCCCTAAAATCGATCTCTATTGAAGCTCCTTTCCAGCAATGGGGATTAGAATTTATCAGAGAAATACATCGTCCCTCTTCGGGCCAGTACAGGTGGATTCTTACTGCTACAAAATATTTCACAAAATGGATCGAAGCTGTACCAAGCAGGAAAGCTACTGATTCTGTCATTATTAAATTTCTAGAAAATAATATCTTGTCTTGTTTTGGGTTTCCTAGAAAGATTATAACTGACAATGCAACTTCTTTTTGATCTAAGAAGCTCAAAGATTTTTGCAACCAGTATCATATTTGTTTGGGACATTCCACAGCTTATTATCCTCAGGGAAACGGGCTGGCGGAGTCATCCAATAAAACCTTGGTGAACATTATTAAGAAAACGTTGAAAGAAAACAAAAAGTCATGGCATAACAAGCTGGTGTTCGCATTATGGGCTGACAGACTGACCACCAAGAAGTCAATTGGTATGTCCCCATATCAATTGGTCTATGGCACTGAAGCAGTTTTTCCTACCTCCTTAGGGGTTCCTGTCATGAAACTGCTTCAAGAGATGCAAGCCGAGTTGAACGACTCCCAAAGAAGGATAAACCAGATGATCCACTTGCAGTAGTCCAGAGAAGAAATATACAACAAAACTCAAGTGGTCCAGGAGAGCACAAAAAAGATCTTTGATAAAAGAACTAAAGAAGACAACTTTGAGCTTGGTGACCTGGTTCTAAGATGGGATGCCCAAAATGAAGATAAGGGGAAGAATGGAAAATTCGACAGTTTATGGAAGGGACCATATATAATTCACACATTCAGAGGGAATAATGCTTTCCTACTCAAGAACAAAAATGGGACCAATCTGCCAGGAGGACCTGGGAATGGTAGAATGCTGAAGCACTATTCACCTCCTCAGTAGGGACCTTCAGTCACACCTTTCCATTGTACAAATCATTTCATTTTTCTTACAAAGTTTTGAGTGAATAGATTTGATCAGATGGTTGAAGCCCACAGAGAAGGCCCTGAGTCACTGAACATTATCATCAAATTTTCAAAAATAAAACAAATCAAACAACAAAGGCTACTGTGAATATTTTTTTTCAGAACATCGGGAAACAGGATTCTTGGCACTTCACAAGGAGAGTACCATCCCTAGGTGGAGCCACTATTATAACCCTATAATTTATAGGATCAAATGGTGAATGATATGTTATCACTTTAGTGTTTTGTTTTTCAAATGATTTTCCATTCTATAAATAATTTGAGGAAAAAGAAGAGAAAAAAGAAAAGAAAAGAAAAGAAAAAGAAAAAGAAAGAAAAAGAATAAAACAGGGCATAAAAGAAATTCAATAGAGCCCCATGCAATAACAAAGATTTGGTCCATACAGTTTAAGCATGGCCAAGTCCTTTAAATTGATGTTGATAGGAGTAGTGAATAAGCTTGGCTAAAATTTTTAATCTTAGCCAAGCGAATTAGGTTAGCTAGTGAATAAATTTGACCAAACTGCCTAATCTTGGTCAAATAACCCCAGGATAGAGTAATTTCTTAGTCCAACAGTTTAATTTGGGCTAAATGTCACAGGTAATTAGGTTAGAACATAGGGTGGTTTGCTTTATCTTAATAAAATATGCATGATGATCGATGTTGAACCATATCTTTGATGTTTTAAAGGTTTGATATCTAACCCCCATGGTGATAAGAAACAGAGAAATCTTGGGTGAACCCACATAATGCACTTATCCTAAGTTTCGAATAAAATATGACTTTGCACTCGCAGAGTAAAGAAAGTGCATAGATGAACGGCTGGAGAGCGGGTGCCCAGATCTACGGTTGAAAAGTCTTTCCGG
>JZKD02S1097906.1:656474-668398 GCA_000966675.3 Picea glauca | reverse complement strand
TATTTTATAAAAGGCCTTAATTAATTACAACCTTTTAACTCCTTTTGGATTAGAAAAATAAAAACGACTATTAATCTTTAATGAAACCACTTTATTAATTTCCCTTCAATATTAAAATCCGGTGCCTTCCCTAAATTACTTCATTGTATTCAACTTAAAATAAGTTTTGCCTTGATATATATATTGAGATTTATATTGAAGTGATATATTGGAATATATTCCTTATGTACTTTTATTAAGTAATCCTCATAACCCTTGAATTAGAGAAATGAACCATCATATGGTTTAAATCTTACGCCAACCAAATACGATACCAAATGTAGTGAACCAATCACAATAACCGGTTAAATTGATCGTATGGTACAACTCTAAAATTCAACGGCTGTACAAAATTAAACTGTCGTGGTACGGTTGGCGATTTAAAAAAAACGTGACTATACATATGGAAAACAAGGAACACGTACTCATTTAATTTATTAATCGATGGTTGTGGTCTTCAATTAAATCATTGTTGTACGGTTTTAAAAAACGTACAGATATGCAATTAATTAAATGCGGTTTTCTTAAAGATGGTTGGAACTTGGAATGTACGATGGACTGATGCTATCTAGGAAAGCAATATGATTCTTCAAATTCACATAGATTTGAACGGTCCCTTCAATTTTAATATGGTTTATTGCTTCTTCTACACCAATCCTCGATGTACGAAAGGCTTCTTGGATTGACTTTTTTTTTTTTTAAACTTTCCCTGGATCCTTGCAATCGAGATTCATAGGCACTGGTTACAGATGTGGGTTTTGGCGGTTGGTAGATTATGTTGCGATGCTCTACCCCACAATAATAAGTACTCATGAATTCAATGATTTCAATCAATTTTTTTTTTTAATAGTTCTTTTTATAACATATTTTATGATATATATATTGTTCTTGATTTCTTGGCAGCGAAATGTTCTTCAACAAAATCCTGAGTTTTATATGGCCAAAGGCTTGAATTGGTCAAAGGTCGAAGTTCCTAAGAACTTTGAAAATTTGAATGGCCAAAGGTCTAGTTGGTGGTCAAAGACCAAATTTCTAAGAGAAACTCTGAAATGATGGGGTTAGCTAAAAGTTGGTTCAAAAAAGATCTGATAAAGAAAGTGGCCAAGGGTCAAGATCAGAAAAATGCAACTCTGATACCAAATGAGACGAACAAAGTTTGTTCACACAAGAATTATCCAAAATACTTGGAATATAGCACAATAATCCATTTAGGAATAATGTATAAATGTATAAAATATGAATAGATAAGATAAGATGATATACAATTGAGAATGAGGGATCGTTTATATACCCATGTAGGGGTGCCCTTAACCAATAGTCATGTCCTTAGAGACATGCCCTTTCATTATTAATAATTATTATTTACTAATTAGTTATTATGTTATGAATATCTATTTATGTGTATATTTATGTTCATAACAGACATCAGCATGACTGCTTTCCGAACCAGGTATGGCCATTATGATTTCACAGTGGTGCTTTGGGTTATCAAATGCACTAGCTATTTTCATGTGTTTAATGAATGGAATTTTCAGAGAATACATGGATAAGTTTGTCATTGTATTTTTTGTTGACATTCTTATATATTCCAAGTCAAAAGAAGAGCATGAGCAACACTTGAAGATGGTATTACAAGTATTAAGGGAGCATCAGTTGTATTCCAAATTGAGCAAGTGTTCATTTTATCAGAACCAAATTCATTATTTGGGGCATATGATAGCTGAGGAAGGGATAGTAGTGGATATTGAAAATATTGAGGCCATTAAAGAATGGTTAGTACCTAAGAATGTAGCAGAAGTCAGATCCTTCATGGGCCTTGCAGGATACTACAAAAGATTTATTACAAGATTCTCAAAAATTTCACACCCGATCACTTCCTTACAAAAGAAGGGAGTTAAGTTTTAGCGGAAAGTAGATTATGAAAAGAGCTTTGAACACTTGAAGAAATTATTAACCAGTGCTCCAATTCTAAGGATTTCTGAGCCAAATGAAGATTTCATGGTATGCACATATGCATGTAAAAAAGTCCTTGGTGGAGCCCTTAGTCAAAATGGGTATGTTGTATGTTATGAATAAAGGAAGTTGAAGGAGCATGAAAGGCATTATGCCACTCATGATTTGGAGTTGGAAGCCATAGTGCATGCCTTGAAGAAGTGAAGGAACTACCTCATGGGAAAAATGTTTAAGCTAAGGATAGACCATAATGTTCTGAAACATTTATTTGATCAAGCAACTCTAAATGCCAGGAAGAGTAGGTGGTTGAAATTTCTCAATGAATATGACTTTGATATAAAACATATCAAAGGGAAAGAGAACAAGGTGGATAATGCACTCAACAAAAGAGTGCAGGAGATGCATTATACAACCATCAACATGTACCAATCAGATTTGAAGGACAAAATATCAGAGGTTGCAAAATCATATTTTCATTACACGGAATCAGTGGAAAAAATATAACAAGGTAATTTACAACCGAAAATTGAGGACTACAAGTTGGGGAATGATAAAATTCTCATGTACATAAGCAAAATCTATGTACCAAATTCCCAAGAAATGAAAAAATATGATATTGAGAGAAATACATAATGTACCTTATGTTGGACACCTAGGGTATTAGAAAACAATTGCAACAATCAAAAGCCAATATTATTTGCCAGGAATGAAGAAGGAAGTTGTTGGGTACATTGCCAAATGTTTGGAGTGTGAAAAGGTCAAGGCTGAGCATAGACACTCAGCTAGGTTGCTGCAACCATTACCCATTCCTGAGTGGAAATGGGAAGTGGTAACAATGGACTTCATCACCAAACTGCCCAGAATAAGAAAGCAACATGATTCTATCATGGTAGTGGTGGAAAATCTTACCAAAGCTCCCCATTTCATTCCAGTGAAACTCACTCACAAAGAAACTAACATTGTTGATATTTATATGAGGGAAATTGATCGATTGCATGGTATACCCAAGACAATTTTTTTTGAAAGAGATCTAAAATTCACATCGAATTTCTAGAAAATATTATTTAAAGGATTTGGAACAAATTTGAATTTTAGCATAGCTTATCATCCAGAATATGATGGGAAAGAAGAAAGGGTGAATAAAGTGATCGAGGATATGTTGAGGATGTATGTGATGGATAAACCATCAAAATGGGAAGACTATCTACACTTGGTAGAGTTTTCTTACAACAATGGGTACCAAGCATCTCTAAAGATGAGCCCATTTGAGGCACTTTATGGAAGAAGGTGCAACACACCAGTAAGTTGGGACAACCCAACAGATAGAGCAGTGGTTGGGCCATAATTACTCAAGGAAATGGAAGAGAATATTTCAAAAGTAAAGAAGAACTTAAAGGCTTCTCAAGATAGGAAGAAAAGTTATGCTGATAAGGGTAGAACTCACAGGGAATTTAAAGTGGGTGATCATGTATTCTTGAAAGTGAAGGCCAATAGAAGTTCCCTGAAGTTGGGAAATTGTTCAAAGTTGGTAGCTCGTTATTGTGGGCCATTTGAAATCCTAGAGAGGATTGGACCTGTAGCTTATATTCTTGCATTACCTGCATCAATGTCAATTCATAATGTATTCCATGTGTCATTACTAAAAAAGTATATACTTGGTGCTAATAATTTTATTGATTGGAATGTGATTGAGGTGGAGAAAGAAGGCACTTTTCAAGTGCATCTAGTGTGCATACTGGACCGTAAGATCAAGAAGCTCCATAATCAAGACATAGATCTAGTAAAGTTCCAATGGACTTGGTACGGTCCTAAGGATGCAACTTGGGAGCACAAGGATGCTATGTGGGAAGAATACCCACATCTTTTTGAATATTTTTGAAAATCTTGGTGTTAAAGGTATATATGTATTGCACTGAGGACAATGCAAAAATAATGGGAGGGGAATGTAATACCCATAAGACCGAGCCCCAGTTGAATTGTAAACAGGTTTTATAGGCTGGTGAGACAAATGATTATAAGCTAGGAGTCTTATGTGATGATTAGGGCGAAGAGCCTAGATTCTAAACGCCAATGAGCCTATTTTTGTATATGTAAACAATCATATCATTAATATAATACATTTTTGTGTGTAGAATGGACACGATAAAAGAGTATGGGGAACTAAACTCCACTAGGAAGGGCAAGGGAGGGGATAATAGACTAGGAAAAAGGGCTAATCTTGAGGGCTTACTACCAAAGGAATATTGCAATATTATTCCTAAATATTTTGGTGAGGATAATTATTTTTATCCTTAGTTCTTATGGGAAAGAGAATGAATCCCAGGTGGAGAGAAACGAGCTCCTTGAGAGCCATATGTCATCAAAGGAACATGCAGATAAAGGTGGGGCATATTATTCCATTTCGCACTCTCTCAACCATATTACCATGAGTCAACCTCTGCATGATTGGCACCCTCCATCCTGCACACACTCCTGAAGCTACCCCACATTGTTCTCATTACCAGTAGTAACCCGTACCCATCCTGGGAGGAGTAGCGCACCTGTACCTTACTGTTATGGGAAACGCCTAAACCAAACCCGAAGGCTATTGTTATTGCCATCACCTATTCCATAATTGAATTTTGTTGATGCCTTAGCTGAATGCTACTGTTGTTTTCATGATTACCTGTAACTGGTTAACTTAATCTCTCAACTAAAGAAATGGGTTGTCAGGCCTATGGGTTTGAAGAGGCGGGTTGTCAGGCCTGTGGATTGAAGTGGCAGGTTGTCAATGATCCAGATTATGTTTGGAATGAAATAAAAGTATATATATTACAATGAGACACTCATGAAAATTTCCAAAAACAGAGAAATACAACAATACTTGATTTCTATTAATGAAATAATTGTAAAGAGACTGTAAAAATATTGAGTGCAAGATTCGCTAGAATGGTGAATACTTTATCTCTGAGAAGAGATGTGACGTATACACTCATTCGCAAGAAGATGATTACAATGAGTCTCTGAAGGCCTTTTTATGTTAAATAGGAATGCAAAAACCCTAGACATCCAAAAACCTAACCCTAGGAGATGAAACACCAAAGTGACGTGGGCCCCATTTGGGTAGGTTAGTACATTAACTTCCCTGGGTCATAACTTTTGCATACGATCTCCGTTTTAGGCATGTGATAGCTTGTTGGAAAGGTATTTTAGAGAACTATGCATTATTCTATAAAAATCTGAAATTTAACTATGGAATGCCAAAATAACATTGTTTAGGGCCCCAAAACGACCCTGTAAGTACATCAAGATGTACTGACATGAATACATACAAAATAATCCAGTTGGATTAGGTGGGAGGCCACTAGTATCCACCTAAAAGATGTGTAGGGCCTCAGAGAACCCTGGAAGGGTAGAACCCTCAGTTACAAAGAAGTACAAAAGAACATGTTGACCTAAAAACTGACAAAAGGTGCCAGTTGGAATAGGTGGGTGGCCACCAATATCCAGCTAGATCAATCCTGCCCCCTTAGGAAGCAATGGTCTCCATTATGTTGAGTGCCCAGGGAAGAGGGGAAATCATTTTATGAATCTGAATATTGGTGAGTTGTGTGCTTTTTTGGAGAAGTTGTGCTGCTTGGTCTATGGAAGATTGTCACAAGCCTATTGCTAGCAAGGTTGAAGATGCTCCACCAATATCTTGTCTCTGGTTTTGACGAGGCATTATGTAGGCACCATTGTAGGTGAAGAAAAAATATGTTTTTGTTGGATAGAAGGTGTTGAGGTTGCATTGGTTGTAGCAATCTTCTGTGCATCCTTTGAACATATTATGAAGAGGATGAATTTTGCAGTATGAGAAATTATCTTGTAGCACTGTTTTGGTGGAGCAGTAGTTGGAACTACCTCTGGTATCCGATAGAGATGACCTCCCAGAGTAATAATGACACTAAGGGGTCTAGAATCATAGACAACATGACGTCTCCACATATATGGTTGGCCCAAAACCACATCACAGACATCAATAGGGGCAACATCAAACACTACCTCATCCTTGAAGGGATGGATGCCATAGGACAAGTGACACTACTAGTTGACATGGAGATCTCATCCCTGGTGAAGCCACCCGATGTTGTATGGCTGCAGGTATGGTGTTGTCGACAACCCAAACCGTTTGATGGCCTTAGCTAAGACGAGGTTATTCTATTTGCCATTATCAATAATCAAATGCAATGAGGTCCCCTTCACCAACATATGTGAATGGAAGAGTCGCTCCCCCTCTTCAGAATCTATTGATTCTTTTGGTTGAATTGTTTTGGTTGTGACAGTGGCAGTGGGGTCTGCATCGATGATCTATCTGTTTTCAATATTTTTTGGATCAGATTTTGAATCAGGGTTTGGCTCCGTGTCTTTGACCTTGACCACCAATGAGTTTTTTGAGGAAAATTCATTAGTTTTGTGCCAGGGGTTTTTGTAGAAGTCACACCACTTCCCAGTGTCATTATTCATATTCCCTTTACTCTTTTTTTCCTATGTCTTGGACTAGTTCTATAGAGGTTGTTGGTTAGGGTTGTCTTTACCGTGCTTTGGTTGTTGCATAATTGCAGACCGAAATTCCCATTTGTTTTGGTGCTTAAATTTCTGCTTGATTTTGACAGCATATCGATAGGCAACTCCCAATGATGAGATGTTTAGGAAATCCATTTTGGTTTGGATGTACCTATGCAGAACCCCATGATATTTCAGAACGAGATGCTGCTCAAAATCCTTGATACCTAGATTGGTGCACAAGGTATGGAAATTATTTTTGAACTCTGACATTGTTTGGCTCTTCTCTTGCCATAGTGTGGTCCATCTCATGTAATGGTATTCATATTTATCAACATGATAGTAGTGTTCTTTGACAACATCCAAAAAAATATCCTAAGTGGGCTTGCCCCATATATTCCATATTCCTATGTGGAACTTTGCTCCGAGTAAGTTTCCCACCAGTATTTGACATGGGGGAGATCCTTGAGGAGTGCGAAGGGGATATTTTCCCTTTTGGAAAATTTTTGAACAGAGAAATAACCTATAATAGATTTAACCATTTTTCTAGGGAATCCACATCTATTTGATCTCCAAATATGGGAATATCAAAATTAACTTGTACCTTGAAGGGAGAGGTTCCTCCAAAATTGTCGTTTGATGAGGATGCATCTGTTGCTATCGGTAGGTGTTGAAGTATGTGTGTAAAATTCTCCATCATTTTGTCCTTTTGTCACACGAGAGCTTGCTCAAGCAAAAACTTAATATAATCTTCTCCTCCATCATTTTTATTTTTTTCCGCCATCGAGGGTTTCTTGGGTGTGCGAGAGTGAGTTTCCTCAAGAGAGACAATCTCGAGACCCAATTGGCTATACTCGGACCTTGTCAGGGACATGCACTAAAAATTGATCAAGAGTAGCCTTATCTGATACCACTGATTCAGATTATGTTTGGAACGAAATTAAAGCAAAGATATTACAATGAGACACTCATGAAAATTTCCAGAAACAAAGAAATACAACAATACCTGATTTCTATTAATGAAATAATTGTAAAGAGACTGTAAAAATACGAAGTGCAAGACTTGCTATAATGGTGGTAGATTTATCTCTGAGAAGAGATGTGAAAGCTACGCTCATTCGCAAGAAGATGATTACAATGAGGCTCTAAAGGCCTTTTTATGTTAAAAAGGAATGCCAAAACCCTAAACATCCAAAAACTTAACCCTAGGAAATGAAACGCCAAAATTCATGTGGGCCCCGTTTGGGTAAGTTAGTACATTAACTTCTCAGGGTCATAACTTTTGCATACGATCTTTGTTTTAGGTGCATGATAGTCCATTGGAAAGGTATTTTAGAGAACTATGCATTATGCTTTCAAAATCTGACTCCGTCTACAGTTTGACTGTGGCACACCAAAATAACACTATTTAGGGACCCAAAACGACCCTGGAAGTACATCAAGATGTGTTGACATGAATACATACACAATAAACTAGTTAGATTAGGTGGGAGGCCACTAGTATCCACCTACAAGATGTGTAGGGCTTGAGACAACCCCGGAAGGGTAGAACCCTCAATTACAAAGAAGTACAAAATAATGTGTTGAACTAAAAACTGATAAAGGTGCCAGTTGGAACAGGTGGGTGGCCACCAATATCCACCTGGATTAGTCGGGCCTGTGGTTTGAAGAGGCAGGTTTTTAGGCCCGTGAGAAACTCTCTCCAAGTGAGAGAATTGTTGGGGAAGTAATTTCCTGAGGGAGACCAACTGCAACTATAATGCTTTGAGAATACATGTCTGGCCTATTGTTGAAGCCTTGGAAGGGAAGTGGGGTAGCCTAAGGACCGTTGAGCAGAGAAGGGGAACACTTTCTAGGGTGGTACATGCATGTAGGGAATGAGAGGTTGTATAATGTTAATATGAGTTAGATCCTGGAATAATATTCTTCCTATTGTCTTATTTGTCTCATCCCAGCCTAGGAATCCCTTTACCTTGGTGGATTTTAGTCCTAGCTCCAAGGTGACCCACTGCTGAGAGTGATGAGTAGCGTGGTCTAAGGCTGGGAGGATCATGCAAGGTATGCACATATTTGGTGGTATTCTATAAAATATAAGTGTCAATTGTGTGTCCATTTGAATGTTGAGTATTTATACATGTCTTTTTAGTTATGGGTATTTCCTATGTATCCTAGATGTATATGTTTACTGTTATTTCCACAAGAATCGGTATATTGGCAGAATGCATTTGTTTGTTTAAAGTTACATATATATAGATGGTATTGTTGATTTTATGGAGTTGGAATGGCCATCCTGAAAGGCTAGGTATGTTACAGTTTATGTAGTTCTGCAAGAGCTAATGTGTGGCATAGCCTAGAAATTTTAAGCCTGGGTGTGTTACAATCCTCTTGCAAGTTGAGTTACTATCATAGATAAAATCCTAGAAAGAAGTCATGTGTTTTACTCGTCCCAAATATTTCCTTCCAAAGAAATGTACAAGCATAACATATTTACCGACTTGATGAGAACTGTGACCTCAAAACAAGAACTCTATCCATAAAACCCCATATTTTTTGGGTCAAAAAAACCAATATCAACTCATGTTTTGAAAAGTGGTGCTACTGGTAGCACTTTTTTTTTTCCAAGGTTAAACTTAGTACCTTTTACAACCATGGCCTTAGAAAAATCATAATATTGTTGAGAAAAACCTTAAAATCAACCCCCGATTGAAAAGTGGTACTAACAACGACACCGTTTTTTAATTTTCAAGATTAAACCTACAACTTATTTGAAATATTTGAACTTGAAAATTGGTACTATTGCAACCAAAACATTAAAATCGACCTTTCAATCGAAAATTGGTGCTTTGAGTAGTAGCCCTTTTTTGGGGGAGATAAAAACACAAGTTTTTTTAAATCATGGCCTTGACAATTGATGCCCTTGGAACAAAATTTTTAAGACCAATCACAAAATGGAAAAGAGGTGCTATTAGTAGTGTATCAATAATGGTGGCTCTAACAATGACACCATTTTTTATTTTCAAGGTTAAACCTACAACTTATTTGAAAACTTTGAACTTCAAAATTGGTACTATTGCAACCAAAACCTTAAAATCGACCTTTCAATCGAAAAGTGGTTCTCTAAGTAGTAGCACATTTATTTTTCCAGGGATAAAAACACAGGTTTTTTGAAATCCTGGCCTTGACAATTGATACCCTTGGAACAAAATTTTTAAGACCAATCACGACATAAAAAATATGTGCTATTAGTAGTGTATCAATAACAATCATTTTTTTACGGTTTAGAATTGTAACATTTTAGAAACAATGATTTGAAATCCTAGCATGATAATATTTTTTTATGTACATTGAAAAAACTAAAAAAAATTAAATCCGATATTAACTTTAAATTTATTAAAAAAAATTAAAAATTAAAAAAAAAGCCTTTAATAAAAAAAAAAGTCTTAATCATACTAGGACCATTATGATTAGCTTCATCTTAACTAAGTTATATGGAAGTATTTTGGAAAATAATATTGGCATATGTCTTGAAAGCCAGAAAAAAAGAGCTAAAGGCCAATCTTGCTTTAGAGGATATCACTCAACTGTGGACCATATTTTCACGCTTAGGATCATTGTAGAGGAGTCTCACAATAATAAAACCAATCTCCTTTATGTTTCTTTGATTTTAGAAACTCTTTTGACACAAAGCCTGGGAATAACCTTTGGAATAGGTTATAAGAGCTAAAAATTCCTTCCGAGATGAGAGCTATTGCAATAAGGTTATATGAGAATGTTATTGCCAAGTTTAGGAACACTGAGGGGTGGTAGGAAGAAATTAACTATAATATAAGATCCAAGAAAGGTTGTCCCCTATCCCCAACCCTTTTTGGCTTACACATTGATAAGTTAGAATATTGTTTGGAAGATGTTGGTTGTACTAGTCAGACTCTCACTGGTATAGTCTTCATCCTTATTCTTTATGTCAATGCTATTGTTCTTATGATGAGGAATCCATATGACCTTGGTAAGAAAATAAGACTCCTCGGGGATTTTTTTTGCTAGTATGGGTATGAATGTAAACACTACAAAAATGAAGTTTATGATAATTAAATCCCAAAAGATTGTCTACGATACTTTCGTATATGATAACAATAGCTTGGAGGAAGTACCTTCATATAAATATCTTGGAATCAACATTCATCATAAGCTCAATTGGAACTATAGCATTGAGAAAAGGACAAATGGTGGTTGGAAAGATTATTATGGGTTTGAAAACAAGTTTTGTCTAGAAGAAATATAAAACAAATCCAAAAGAATTTTATCAATTATAATATCAAGAGTAAAGGCAATATACCTTATGATATCCTCCTCATAGAAGTAATCCTTTCTTCAAAATCTAGCCAAAACCACCAACGAATCAAGCGGGGATGGCATAAATATACCAATTCCTGGCTAAATCAATGGGGGATATGGGAGAATGTCATTCTACAAAATACTGATAGTATGAAAAATATTATTACATCTAAATTCAAGGAGAATATATGGTGCGATAAAGAATTAGAGGATAAAAGCAAGTTAAAATACTACAAGGGGATTGGAAAACCCTAATCTATAAGATCAAAAGTATCTCTTGGTTTTGACTAGTGCAAAGAAGAAAATCATCATTTCTAAAATTCAAACCAACTCCCACAAGTTGCATAGTGAAACTAAGCATTGGACAACTCCCAAAACACTGTGGGATGAAAGAATATGTAATATTTGTGGCTCTAAGAGGATTGAAGATGAAAATCATTTTTTCCTAGAGTCCCCTTCATATACTCAAATTAGATCACAATACCGACCTTACTAACCTCCTAACTCATCAAAACTATGGTGATCTTAGACCACTTCTATTAATGTTTTTCGAAAACATATATAAAATTATTAAGAAATATAAGTAATTTGTTACCTTTATTAAGGTCTAATAGACCAATTATGGTCTTAGTGGACATTCCATAATCATCATCATCATCATCATCATCAAGATCATCATCATCATCATCATCATCATCACCATCACCATCACCATCACCATCACCATCACCATCACCATCACCATCACCATCACCATCATCATCATCATCATCATCATCATCATCATCATCATTAAAAAAAATAGAAACGCACAATTTTAAAAAACTTTTAAAAACAATTGATAGAACATACATTTTGGAAAGTTTGGTGGAAGTGAGGGCCACATTGCACTATTTTTGGGGAGTTTGGTGGAGCTAGGAGATTCTCACCCCTTCCCTCGAACTTCCCCAAGTAGGTTTCATGAACATTTTGTTTAACTTTTTTTAAAGTTTTGTTTTTTTATGTTTTTTTAAATGTTTTTTTTTAATATTGTTTTATAAATATTATTTTATAAGTTTTTGTAAATTTTAGTTTTA
>JZKD02S1097906.1:633312-643608 GCA_000966675.3 Picea glauca | reverse complement strand
ATCCCCTAATCCTTTATATCACTGCAAAAAATACTGCCAAGTGGATGTATGATTCTTGGGAACCTTGTACTAGAGTGTGAACATATCTAGGAATATCCTCTTTAAGAACAAACACACCTCTACTTGCACGAGAAAAATAGATACAATAGTAAGGAATCACATGAAATGATCACAGTGGTAAAAGATTATTATTGCAATTGGAGACATAGTTGAGGATAATGAGATAATTCATATTTCTCATAATGAATTTAGTCCACCGCGACACAACTTTTTCCAAGTTATCTACGGTCAAGAAAAGTTACCTAACTTTGAGCGGTTATGGGATGCTTCATTGGAGAGGAGATGAGTCTACAACAAGTCTCAACTAGTTATGAGGATGTTCTAGACCTAGCCCTCATAGGGAAGGTGAGGAGGGGACAAAAGAAAGGATCTAGAAAGGGTCAAAAGAAGAAGGAAGACTCAATATCTTATAACCAATAGAAGAAGGATTTGAGCCAAATAAAATGCTTCAATTGCAACAAACATGGCCATTATTCTTCTCAGGGTCTCGAGAAAAAGGGAAAGGGTAAAAAACAACAACAATTACAAGTTGCAATAAGTGTTAAAGCTCCATGTGTGGACGAGTTGACTGTTAGGCTTGATACAACCTCTGTCGTGGTTTTGTGCCTTTCCACCAACACAATTTCAAGTTTTGGATGGTATGTGGAAAATGGAGCTTCGAGACATATGACTTATGATATAAAGATCTTCAACATGTTTCAATAGAAAGAGGGAGGTATTATTGTGGAGTTTGGTGGTCATGCCACATATCATGTGAAGGGATTGGGCTCGATATCTTTCCCTATGTATTTAGGTGATGTTTTTGAGTTAGATCCTATCTTGTGTATTCTTGATTTAACAAATATTTTGTTTTCAATTTTGTGCATGGAATTTACAGTGTTTCGCTACGTTTGATGGTCAAGAAGTCAACATTAGAGACAATATCCATGGATCTGGTTGTGATTTGGCAAAAGGAATGGAAGAAGGTGGCCTTTAAAAGCTATTCACAAATCCAATTGAGGAAGTGTGGCAAGATGCCATGATGGATGAGATTTTATCTGAACTTGATGAGACTCTTACTCTAGAGAGTTTCTCTAGCCTTAATGTAACACACCCACCCTTCTTAAGGAGTTTTTATAGTGTAAAGCCTCTAAATTTTCGTTTTTGTTCTCCTTCAATTATTTCATCTTGAATCATATCTCCGAAATGAACCTCTTCCTTAAACTTACCCATAGTATTATAGCAAATACGGTTAGATGCTAACCCGACCCTTGCTTTATATCTCGCGACCTCCTGAATCCTTCGGTATGCTCTAACTGAGAACCGTGTGTCATCTAAGCGGATTCATCTCGGTTTTACCGTCCCTAGGTTCTACTCTGGGTAGTGAGATCCAATCATCAATCTTTCCTCCATCTGGCATAACTCTCATCTAACTCACGGGCTAGCAAGGATTTTGGCTTTCGCTTCGTGACTTCGCATGTCGGACATTTTCATGTGAGCCAACCTTAGCTCCTCTGACTCTCGAACTTCCGAACTTTTGAACTAGAGCCTAGCGCATGGTAGATCCTCCCTTAACCCTCATCAATGTGACCCCTCGCTATGACTTGGGGTCCAAGCTTTCAAACACTTTGGGACTTCGTGTATCACAAAGTTGGAAATTAGTCCATTTCCCTTCCTTTGATTCTCGAAACGCCACTTGTGTCAGATCGACGACCATGACTCCTCTCACGATTTCACGGTTCAGATCAAATCGTGAGTTCGGACCTCACGAGTTCTCACAACTCCACCTTTGACCTTCCTAATTTGTGAGTCAACGAAATGTTGATCTACCGCCATGTGTCCTATCTCGATGGATGACTAGGATTTCTACGGCTCCCAGCTCCTTGCAAATCTTTCGAGGTCTGAATCCCCGAACTCCGATATCTAATTCCACCTGTCCTTGGATGATGGATGGTTTCGATTAACTTCGGAACTTTGGGACTTTGAAAAAGTCCACTCCCCTGTGCACTTTCAAAGGGTTAGACCTCATGCACTTTCCTCTATATCTCACGGCTATGGTGCTTCGTGCATAGATCCGACGAGCGTGATCTATTCTCTCCCTGTGTGTGAACCCTGAACTCGCAGATCCAACGATAGAGGTGGGTCCCGAAGGATCCATAGATCAACAACCCACATTACTTCGCAACTTCGGGTTTCAGAGGTTTTGGTTGCACCAACCCATAGTCCTCTCAATACACGAACTCCAAACTTGTGGATCCAATGGGCTAGAGGGGTTAACTCCGATGCTCTTTTCCATATCCAATGACCATGACATCTCTTGGCACCTTCTAGAGGGATCTTGTTTCTCCATCGTTCAGACAAGGAAAAATTTTCCCTTTCGGTATTTTCATATCACTATTTTCCTGAGTTCTCACCCCGAACGGGTTAGGGACTTGGGTCTGGAAATTCACATGGAAAGGGGGTCAAGGGAAAGTATTCTCTTCAGACAAATGGTTTCAAATATACACTATCCTTCCTATCTCAACCATTTTACGACTTACACCGGGGAAGACCTCCAGTGTGATGTGAGGGACACAGTTTATTAGTGGGAAGTGTGAGTGCCCAAGAGGATAGAAGAATACACATAACATGGCCATTTCACATAGATATGTTCATAAAAACATATATATATATATATATATATATATATATATATATATATATATATATATATATATATATATATATATATGGATGTGTAAAAACAAAGAAATCATTCATCATTCTAACTCAACAATTAAATCCGAGAAAAGACTTATCAGAATCAGATAATGTGAAGCGACTACTTGAAGGGGTGTCCGTTTCCACCCAACCATAGGCTCAGACACTCCAAACGGATTTACCACTAGCCACCCCTGAGCTATACCACGATGTTGTGCAACATAGCCTTTTCTTCTCGCTCATCCACAATAGGGACAGAGGTTACTCTCCTCTTCTTGCAGGATCCTAGCAATGGTTTACATGATACCAAGCAAGGAGGACTAGCCTCGTTTATCATCTTGTATCATAACCTTCTCTGCCATTTCCTGCATCCAAAACATTTAGTTTTCCATTCTTCCTTGAATCCCCAAGATTCATTTTTCATCTCTCCACTCTTCGTAGGCGTGTTCTTTTTCCCTCTCCCCACCACACCTTCCCTCCTCGCCTCTTTTAGCAGGGTCACGTGTGGCCCAAATTCCCAGTTAGTGGTCAAGTTTGGAAGCCTTACGGATTACTACTTACACACCCCATCCCTCATTAACTCTTGAGGAGGTCTTCCCACCCACCACCCTGACTGTAATTCATTTATGGGTCAGAGGATGGTTCTGGTCCTGAGAAATTAAATACAATAAGGACTGGTTTGGTGAAGGTTAACACAACCATTCTTGGTCCCCTTCACCCTTTCTTCGTATAACATTCGTGGTCTTTCTAAGTACACCCCCATTCCATTATTCATGCAACACTTGTCCATTTTCTTAGTAAATAATTAGGTTCACATTCATTTACCTTTCAAACAAAGGTCCATCGAATCAATATTCACACATATAAAGTTTTCCATAGTCTTTTGGCCATTTATAGTTATATTTACAAACTGGGGGAAACAAGGTGTAAAAATTCCCTCCCCCTTAAAGGAACATCGTCATCAATGTTCTATCTATTAACATGTCATGTATGTACATAAGTGAACAAAAATGGGTATTCCTATCTCATGGCATCCTCCATTTCCCATGTGGTCTAATCTGGGCCAAAGTGTTTCCACTGCACCTTGACCTGTGCAATGGTTCGGTTCTAGAGTGGTGTTTCCTTCCTTTCTAGTATGCATTGAGGTTTTGGTAGGAATTTTACCTATGGTTCCACCTGGATCACAGACCAATCAATTATATGATTAGAATCATGTACATATTTCTTTAGCAATGAAACATGGAAAACATTATGTTCTTTTACTGTGGGAGGAAATGTTAGCCTATAGGCTACATGTCCCACTCTATCTAGAACTTCAAAAGTTCCATAATACCGAGGTGCCAACTTGGCACAAGCTCCCATTCTTAGGGAACTCTTCATGGGCCTAACTCTGAGATAGATGTGGTCTCCCATCTTGAATTCTCTAGGGGTTCTCTTTCTGTCGACATAACTCTTCTGTCTATTCTGAGCGATTTTCAGATTTTGCTTTATCTGAATCACTTGTTGTTCCATTTATTTCAACATGTCGGATCCAATCGTAATTTTGTTCTCAGGATTACTCCAACTAACTGGAGTGTTGCACGGCCTACCATAGAGGACTTTGAAAGGGATCATCTTTAGTGATTCTTGGTAGTCGTTGTTGTAGGAAAATTCCACCAGTGGCAGGTAGTCTTCCCACTTTTTAGGTTAATGCATTACATGCACCCTTATCATGTCTTATAATATTTGGTTCAATCTTTCCGTTTTTCCATCGGTTTGAGGATGATAGGATGTGCTAAACAATAATTTGGCCTGCAGACCAGCCATCAAGGATTTCCAAAAGTTTGAAGTAAATTTTGTGTCTCTATCAGATACGATCTCCTTAGGCATGCCATGTAGTCTGAAATATCCTTCAGGAATATGTTGTAAATATCTATTTCCTTGCAATTCGATTTGATGGGAATAAACTGAGCGAACTTGCTCAATTTATCCACCACTACCATGATGGCGTCATTCTTCCTGGCCGATGTTGGTAATTCGGTGATGAAATCCATGGAGATGGTCTCCCATTTCCATTCTGGGATTGGTAGAGGTTGTAATAATCTTGCTGGGTGCCGGTGTTCTGCTTTAACTTGTTGGCATTCTAGACATTTAGCTAAATACTCAACTATGTCTTTCTTCAATCCAAGCCAATAGAATTACTTCCTGGTGGTTGTGACCATCTTTTGATAGCCCGGATGTCTGGTGTATGGTCTCTTGTGAAATTTGTCCATTATGAACCTATTTAAGTCGTCACAACTTGGAATATATAGCTTGTTTCGGTAAGTCAGCATACCTCCATCTAGAATCTGGTAGCCTTCATACATTAGCCATGCGGGTTCTTTCTCCAGGTATGAGGTCACGGTCTGGAAGAATATGTATGTTTCTTGTGCATTCCTGACTCTTTCCCTAACATTCGTCTCACAGGTGCTCATCATTTTCAGGTGAATTGTTTTCATACTTATGCTAAGGGCATCAACCACCTTATTTTCCTTTCCTTTGATATGTTTCATTTCAAAATCAAACTCGCTAAGGAGGGCCATCCACCTATCTTGTCTAGCATTGAGTTTTGGTTGGTCAAATAGGTGTCGCAATCCACAGTGGTCTGTCATAAGTAAAAATTTCCTACCCAGGAGGTAATCCCTCCACATTTTCAAAGCGTGCACTATGGCAGCCAACTCTAGATCATGGGTCACATAGTTGATTTCATGCTCATTCAATTTTCGAGATTCATAGAAAACTACGCTTCGTTATTGCATAAGGAATCATCCGAGTCCTTCCTTGCAGGCATCTGTGCACACGAGGAAGTCATTATCGAGATCAGTGATCTTCTGCACGATCACATGGGTCAGAAGGTGTTTTATCGACTGAAACCTTTCTTCACATTTCCAAATTAATTTAACCCCCTTCCTCTAGAGGGTAGTGATTGGACAACCAATCTTGGAAAACCATTTTATAAACCTCCTATAGTATCCTGCTAAACCCATAAAGGATCTGATATCCAAAACATCCTTTGGGGTAGGCCATTCCATGATGGATCTGATCCTGTCAGGGTCTACTGCTACCCCTTCTTCATATATGACATGGCCCAAGTAATGTATTTTCTTCTGGAAAAAGTCACACTTGATAAATTTGGCGTAGAGTTGATGCTCTCGTAGCACTTGAAGTACAAGTCTAAGATGGTCCTCATGTTCCTCTCTATTCTTGGAGTATATTAATATAATGTCAATAAAAAACAATACAAACTTGTCTAGGAATTTGCTGAGTACATTGTTCATCAATCACATAAAAGTTGCAGGGGCATTGGTTAATCCAAATGATACTACCACAAATTCGTAGTGACCATATCTTGTCTTGAAGGTGGTTTTGTGGATGTCTTCATCCTTGATTCGGACATGATGGTATCCAGATCTCAAGTCAATCTTTGAGAAAATGGAAACAACCCCCAATTTATCGAACAAGTCATCGATTTTGGGTAAGGGGTATTTTTTCTTTATGGTTACCTTATTGAGTTGTCTATAATCTATGCACGGTCGGAATGTACCATCTTTCTTCTTCACAAACAAGATTGGTGCTCCCCATGGAGACATTCTAGGCTGGATGTAGCCTTTGTCCATCATTTCCTTTAGTTGTTGTTTGAGTTCAACTAGCTCGAGTGTACTCATCCCATAGGGAGTCCTAGATACTGGTACTGCTCCAGGTGAAAGTTCTATTGAGAATTCAATGTCCCTTCTCGGAGGTAGACTCGATACCTCTTTTGGAAACACATCTCTATACTCTCTTAGTATGGGGTGGTCTTCTAGGCTTGGTCTGTCATCCTCAACAGATTCCAACACCTGTATTACATATAGAGGACATCCCTTTCTGCAATACTTTTTCATTTGAAGGGTTGATACTCATCTCACTGAGACAAGATTCTCAATCCCTTGGAGGTTTATCTTTCTCCCTTCTTCATTTACACATTATAAGGTTTTGTGGTAATAGTCCATCTTAGTTTTATATGCAACTAGCCAGTCCATACCAATCAGCAGGTCATACGATCCTAGGGAAAGTATGTTAAGGTTAGCTTTGGTGGGCAATCCATCCACAGTGAATTGGTAGGCTGGTACGACCTCCACTATTTTTCTTTTGGTGCCAGTGGCTAACTATACCAACCATGGCTTAGCATGTTTATGTGGCTATAATTTACACTTATCAACAGCCTGAGGGGCCACATAACACAAATTTTAACTAGGTTCAATTAAAATAGATACTAGATGGTTGGTGATCATACCTTCCATCTCCACCATTGAAGCTTAGTGGTCGGCTTGTTTATTATCAATGGCTGTATAAATTTGTGGCATACTCCTGGCGACGTCATTGACGGTGGTAGCTTCTTGGACGTTGTAAATTCTCCTACTATTCTGCTGTCTATGCGGACAATCACTTAATAGATGTTATTCTCCACAACCCCAACATTTCAAGGGTTCTTTCTTTGGGTTATCAATCTTTCCTAGGGTTGATCCAAAAGGTTTATTTCCACTCCGGGAGGGGAAATTCTGCTAGCGTACACTTTGGGTAGGAAAGCTCACCCTTGAATCCTTCTTATAGTTTTTAAATCTTAGGGGTTTAAACCCCTTTTTCTGGAACCCCGAACTATTCTTCTGCTTCCATCCTTTGTGAGGTTTTGTCTGAAGCCCAAGCTGTTCATAACAATATATTTCCTTTTGAATAGCGTCTTCTAGGGTCTTTGGCTCATCAAACTCAATTCTGTTCTGATAGTTCTTAGGTAGCCCACTAATAAATCACTGCATGTTTTCCTTTTCTACTTTTATGTAGGGTACATACCTCAACAACTCAAGGAATCTATTGACATATTCCTCTATGGTGAGTTGTCCTAGATTGAGTTTATAGAACTCTTTAGTCATCTTGTCGAAATATTTTTCCGACATATACTTCTTCCTGAAGTATTTCTCAAACCGTTCCTAAGATAGGTCCTCGTCATGAATCCCTTTTACATTCTTAAGGTCTTCCCACCAAATGGAAGCCTTTCCATTCAGGTTGAAAGTGGCTACTTGGGCCTTCAAGTTTTCAAAGAAGTCATGGACTCTAAAATACTTCTTTAGTCCAAGCAGCCAGGCCTCCACCTCCTTAATCTCACCATCAAAAGAGGGTGGTTTGGCCTTCCTGAATTCTTCGAGATTAGGACTTTTGGAATCCTTTCGTTTCTTCCATTTTCTTTGAGAATGTGAACTGATTCTACTACTAAAAGATCCCTCTGAGTCGCCAGTTTCCTTTCTAGAGGATTCATCCGACGTTTGTCCCCTGTCTTCAGATTGGACCTTTCTCGAGGTATTTCTCCCAGTGAGGCCATTTAAAGGCCCAAGTTTTCGTATCTCAAGTGGAATTCGAATCCTCTTTTTCTGTCGTCGGTCTACATGAATGGTGTCAAGTCCATGTTGCAGTTGTCTTTGTATGTCAGATAAACTCTACAGCAAGACTACATTGATTTCCATTTTCTTCTCTTGCTCTTTTATCAATCTCTCGTTGTGGACCTTGGAGTTCTGTAAATTGGCCATGAGACTCCTCACAGACTCAACTAGATCTAGAGGGGTCTCTACCAACCTCCTCTCATCAGACTCTTTGTCTCTATTATGGGAGGCATCCCCCACGTCGTGGTGTGTCACCATTCTATATGATTGCAGTTTCTCACAGTTGATCAATTACCATAATGCAGACAAAACACTTGTTGTTAGCTAACATTATATTAGTTCATAACCAACACATAATTCACATTTCTTAAATTCATACACACACAACAATAAGCTATCATTATTTTCTATAATAAGGGATTAACTGGAATTTTTAGGAAGGGAGTAAGGTAGGATTTCACCCTTTAAACCCCTTAATGTGGTCTTTACACAACTCATCCATGAGCCCAAACAGGTCAAGTGCTGTAACCTGGCTCTGATACCAATTTTTAACACAACCACCCTTCTGAAGGCGTTTCTATTGTGTAAAGCCTCTAAATTTTCGGTTTTGTTCTCCTTCAACTATCTCATCTCGAATCATCTCTCCAAAATGAGCCTCCTCCTTAAACTTGCCCGTAGTATTTTAGAAAATATGGTCAGACGCTAACCTGACCCTTTATTTATATCTCACGACCTCCCGAATCCTTTGGTATGCTCTAGTTGAGAACCGTGTGTCATCTACGTGGATTCATCTCGGTTGTATGATCCCTAGGTTCTACTCCAGGGAGTGAGATCCAATCATAAATATTTCCACCATCTGGTATAACTCTCATCTAACGCATGGGCTAGTGGGGATTTCGGCTTTTGCTTCGTGACTTCGCATCTTAGACATTTTCATGTGAGCCAAACTTGGCTCTCTTGACTCATGAACTTCGAAACTTATGAACTAGAGCCTAGCATGTGCTAGCTCCTCCCTTAACCCTCATCAATGTGACCCCTGGCTATGACCTGGGGCCAAGCTTCCGAGCACTTCGGGACTTCACGTATAACGAAGATGGAAATTAGTCCATCTCCCTTCCTCTGATTCCCAAAACTCCACTTGCGTCAGATCGATGGCCACGACTCCTCTCATGATCTGATGGTTTAGATCAACTCACGAGTTTGGATCTCACGAGTTCTCACAACTCCACCTTTGACCTTCCCGATTTACGAGTCAGAGAAATGTTAATCTCCCACCACGTGTCATGTCTCGATGGACGGCTAGGATTGTTGCGGCTCCCAGCTCCTTGAAAATCTTTCGAGGTATGAATCCTCGAACTCTCGGATCTTCTGCCACCTGTCCTCAGACGATGGACGATTCTGATTAACTTCAAAACTTTGGGACTTCACAAAAGTCAACTCCCCTGTTCACTTTCAAAGGGTTAGACCTCATGCACTTTCCTCTAGATCTCATGGCCATGGTCCTTCGTACATAGATCTGATGAACGAGATTTTTTCTCTCCCTGTGCGCGAACCCTGAAGTCGCAGATCCAATGGTCAAGGTGGGTCTCAAAGGATCCATAGATCAACGACCCACATTACTTCGTGACTTCGGGTTTTGGAGGTTTTGGTCGCACCAACCCATAGTCCTCCCGATACGCGAACTCCGAACTTGTGGATCCGAGGGGCTAGAGGGGTTAACTCCCGTGCTCTTTCCCATAGACAACAACCATGACAACCCTTGGCTCCTTCCGGACGAATCTCGTCCGTCTGTCCTTCGGAAAAGAAAAACCTTTCCCTTTCGGTATTTTCATATCACTATTTTCCTGAGTTCTCACCCCGAACAGGTTAGGGACTTGGGTCTGGAAATTCACACAGAAAGGGGGTCAAGGGAAAGTATTCTCCTTAGACAGATGGTTTCAAATCTACACGATCTTTCCTATCTCGACCATTTTATGACTTACGCCCAGGAAGCCCTCCAGAGTGAAGTTGGGCATACAATTTATCATGGGGAGGTGTGAGTTCCCAAGGAGATGGAAGTATACATATAACATAGCTATTTCACACAGATATGTTCATACATATATATATATATATATATATATATATA
>JZKD02S1097906.1:490065-514945 GCA_000966675.3 Picea glauca | reverse complement strand
TATATATATATATATATAAACTTGCATCCCGCTGCCCAATTCTCACCAGTGATTAAGGTTGTGACTTTGTTCTCCTGATAGAGTCTTCACACAGTTCCTCCACAGGAAACTCCTTTGGCATGCAACTTACTTATTATATATCCATCACTATGTTTGATGGCCTTAACCTTGAGTTACCTTCAGTTGTTTACCAAATATTCCATAAGGAATATAAACATGCATCTTTGTTATGCATCCAACTTATTTATCCACATGGAGAGTTTAACAAAAATAGTCATAACTATGTCCCTCTTCCCATATGACAACAACCAATGAGAAATTATTCTTGCTTCTCATATTATAGAATTATTCAATAACCCATAAATATTATCTAGGTAACTCCAACAGTGCCCAATGCAACAAGAAAACTTATCAAGCTTCTCTTTCATGCCTTAAACAATTTTTGGTTAACATCAGTGATGATTTTAAGGATGAAAATTTATTTTAAAATGTAGAAACCTTGGAGAATCTTACTAATCCTTCATATGCCAACTATAAATGTTTGGCGATATCTTTGTAAAAATATTCAAATTTATAAGGATTTTATATACTTTTTATAATTTTTTGGTGATTTTTATGGTAAAATAATTTTATCCTATAGAATTTGGGCAAATCAATTTTAAAATAGCGAATCTGATTTTTGGAAAAACCATGGAAAATTATCCCATGAGCAAAATTTAGCTCCTAAAATCATCCATGGTTAACATTTGTTTTTATCAAGAGAATCATTTTCTAGTTTCCCTCTCACTACTACTTGAGCATACCAAGACATACCTTATATGGGTACCATCCACCTCTGGATTTCAACTTGACCCATTGGTCATCTAGAAGTGTCCCAACACTTTACCACATTTAGGGTCAACATTTCATTAATATTTGTTTTCAACAACATCCAGGGACAAAGGTCACTCTCCTCCTCCCATAGGAATTCTAGCAGATTAGTTTTCTATCCACCAAGCAAGGGAGGCTGCAATGATTTCTCACTCAATCACTCCATATTTTTGCAGCTTCGTTTATCAACTTGATTAGAAAAATGTTTCCTAACAATTCCCATACTCAGAAACAATTTTTTTTCTCAATTCCCTTCGAAACTAGAGAGTTACACATGCTCTCCCTTTTCAGAAAATGGTCACCAGATCTATTCCTATTGCATAGACATGCCCTTAAGTTAACAGGGATACACCCTCCCTTAGCACAACCATGGGATTTTGAACTTGCTCATGTCATTTCACTTATTCCATGAGGTTCATTCTTAGTCCTCATTGTTAAGGTTTAAGCTATTATTGAGTTTCTTTTCATTTCACTAGATAACAATAGCATAGATATGATCGCTGTGAAATACACAATCATAAGAGACACATCATTTATCCTGGGAAACCCTCACGGGGGAGAAAACCCAACAAAACTTCCTTAATATATATAGCCAATACAATGCCAAGAGATAACTCAAACAAATACAGAAAGTCCTCTCCAAGAATGTGCCTCTCTCTCTCTCTCCTCTTTCTTCTCCAATTGCAGCTCTGAACTTGTGCTCTGATGAAAAAGTGAGTGTGTCTCGAAATGAGGCCCTAGCCTCTTTATTTATACAATCCGGCAGGTGCTGGAGTGAGGTGTATTTTCACTAGCAGGGTCGAATTCTCAATCTGGGTGGTTATAACCACCTTTAATTAATATAGGGGCCGACTTCTCATTCTTCCTATTACAACTAGGGTTTGACCAATCCGCAAAAGGGGATTTAGTCATTTACAATACTCGACATGATCAATCTGCAAAAGGGGATTGATCTAATGAATAATACATCAATAATAATTAGAATACTCTTCGCAGTTACATTATTTCAACACTCCCCCTTAACATCAAGGGTATTCTTACAACAACATCAGGCGAGAGAGAGGACAACATCATCAAAACAATCTTGGAACACTGACTGGCGTATCTATAAATCATCAGAAGTTTATCTCATCAACAAAATCATCATTCACAATGGAATGAAATCATCATCTCCATCAATATGGATTAGTATAAAACTAATACATCATCATCATAGCACAAGGTTGGCCACATCATCACAGCACGAGGCTGGCACGACATCATAGCACGAGGTTGACACATCATCACAGCACGAGGCTAGCACATCATCACAACACGAGGTTGACACATCATCATAGCACGAGGCTGGCACACTACACAACAATTAATTTGGAATCACAACACATCAATTGAGATGGAATCACAACACAACAATTAAGTTGGAATCTCAACACAACAATTAATTTGGAAGCACAACATTAGTCTGGCATCTCAACACAACAATTAAGCTGGAAGCACAACACTAGGTTGACATCTCAACACAACAATTAATATGGAAGCACAACACTAGGTTGGCATCTCAACACAACAATTAAACTGGAAGCAAAACACTAGGCTGGCATCTCAACACAACAATTAAGATGGAAGCACAACACTAGGCTAACATCTCAACACAACAATTAAGCTGGAAGCACAACACTATGTTGGCATCTCAACACAACAATTAAGTTGGAATCACAGCACTAGGATGACATATCAACACAACACTACTCCCCCTATCAAGGGAGGTCCTTTCAGACTATACCGATCTTATCTCGAAAGTGCTCAAACTTTACATGAGATAAAGGCTTGGTCAACACATTGGCAACCTGTTCATTTGTACTAACATATTGGATATTTATGGCTCCTCTCTGCACCATGTCACAGATGTAATGGTACCAAATATCTATGTGTTTCGACTTGTCATGAAATACAAGATTCTCTTTCATCTTTATGCACCTTTGGTTATCGCATAGGATTGTGGTTTCTTCCATATCCAGGTCGAATAGACCAGTCAACAACTTACGAAGCCATATGGCTTCACAACTGGTAGAACACACAACAATGTATTCTACTTCCGTTGTACCGAGAGAAATGCTTGATTGCTTCCTAATATGCCATGAGATCATGGCGGATCCCAAACTGAAACAACATCTTGAAGTTCTCTTCCTGTCAGAGACACTTCTAGCCCAATCTGAATTAGTGTACCCACTAAGTGTGAAATTATGATCTCCATCATAACTGAGACCACAATTTAATGTACCCTTAAGGTACCTCATCACATGTTTTGCAACAACTAGGTGAACATGCCTAGGTTCTACCAAAGACTGACTCAAAGTGTTCACAACAAAACAAATGTCTGGTCTGGTGTTCGTCAGATACATCAACAATCCAATGATCTGTCTATACAGCTTGGAATCAATTAATTCTGACAAAGTATCGACCAAAAGATTCAGCTTCCTTTCCATGGGTGTATTCATGGAATTGCCCTCCAACATATCAAATCTCTTCAAGATTTCAACTGCATACTTCCCTTGGTTAAGGAAGATCCTTTTTGGGTTCTTCCATACCTCAAGACCTAAGAAATAATGAATTAGGCCAAGGTATTTCATCTCAAATTCTGAAGCGAGCTTCTTCTTACATTCAACGATGAGCTTTTCTTCTCCAGTTAAGAATAATTCATCCACATACAACAACAATATCACTGGCTCATCATTCATAACATTGAAGTAGAGGTTAGAATTAGCTTTAATTTTGGTAAAGACCAAGCTCGTCATAAAACTGTCTATCCTTCCATACCAAGATCTAGGAGCTTGCTTCAACCCGTATAGAGCCTTCTTCAACTTGCATACATGAGTCTTTCTATCTTCAACTTCAAATCCTTGAGGTTGTTCTATATACACTTCTTCTTTGATGACAACATTTAGGAAGGTTGTCTTTATGTCCATCTGGTGTAACTTCCACATCATCTTAGTTGCAAGGGCTATGATGGTTCTGATCGAAGTGTATATGGCTATAGGAGAGAATGTCTCTTCATAGTCAATGCCTTCCTTTTGAGAAAAGCCATGAGCGACAAATATTTCTTTATACTTCTCAGTACTTCCATCAGCAACATGTTTTATTTTGAAAATCCATTTGGAAGATACCACATCCTTTCTCTTCAGTCTAGGAACTATTTCCCATACATCATTCTTTATTATGGATTGGTATTCTTCTATCATGAAATCTTCCCATTCTTTCTTTTGAATGGATTCTTCAAAGCAGGTAGGCTCCTTCTCTAGGATCTCACACATCAAAGCCATATAACTGGAGAATGGCTTAGGTCTCTTCACCTGTCTCGTGGTTCCTTCGGGAATACCATATTGAATAATCTCCCTATCCCAAGCAGGATTTCTCTTATGGGAGATCGTCATATAAGGAGGTTCTTGAAATTCTACTATGTCATGATCTTATAGAATTTCCTCATCAGGGGAAGCTATGACTTCCCTCACTGGTTCAAAAACTCTGTGAACCTTCCTCACTAATTCTGCAACTCTGGGAGCTACAGGTTCCTCTTCATATACTTCTTCAAGATGGAATCTTCTTGATTTCTTGAGTGTTGCATATTTATCAAAAGTCACATCCCTGCTGATCTCAATGTGATGGTGACCTGGTATATAAACCCTGAAGGATTTGGAGACTTCACAGTATCCAACAAATATTCCCTTCTTTCATGAGGGGTCCAACTTGCTTCTCTTCTTTTTCGAAATATGTACAAATACTGGGCAGCCAAATATTTTGAGATTGCTTACTTCTGGCTTCTTTCCGGAGAACATCTCTTCAGGGGTATTGAACCCAAGTGCACTATGGGACAATATTTTTTGTACATATACTGCTATTTGTTTTTCTCCTTCTACCCATAAGCACATTGGAATATATTGATC
This sequence comes from Picea glauca, assembly GCA_000966675.3. Classification (NCBI taxonomy): domain Eukaryota; kingdom Viridiplantae; phylum Streptophyta; class Pinopsida; order Pinales; family Pinaceae; genus Picea; species Picea glauca. Next base: position 510,134 of record JZKD02S1097906.1, on the reverse strand, counting down.
ATCAATCATGGTCTTCACTGCTTCCATTATCGTTTTGTTCTTTCTTTATGCAAAATCGTTTTGTTGAGGATTTTAAGGCGTAGTGAGATCCATCTTAATCCCGACATATTTGCAATAGTTTACAAACTCTTTTGAGGTGTATTCTCCTCCATTATCTGACCTGAGTATCTTGATCTTTCTTTCAGAAACATTCTCTATCAAGGTTTTGAATTCCTTGAATTTACTAAATACTTCATCTTTTGATTTCAACAAGTAAACCTAGGTTTTACGAGAATATCAATAAACGATACATAGTATACATACCCATTGATGGAGGATGATGGCATTGGGCCACACACATTTGAGTGAATTAGTTCTAGTACTCCTTATGCTTTGTTGTCTCTCTTTGGAAAAGGGTTCTTGATGTTATTCCCTTGTGCACATCCATCGCACACACCTTCATGGTCAACCTTGAGTTCTGGTAGACCTGTGACTACCTTGCATATATACGGTAATGCCTTGTAGTTGATGTGTGATAATATTCTATGCCAAAGTTCACATGGATTCTCAATGGCATGGGTCATGGTTGCTTCTGAGTGACCTTTTCATTTATACAATCCACCTTCTTCTTTTCCAATGACGATTGCTTCTTTCATGGTTTCTCCTTTAGCCCACATAATAACTTATCCATTTATAAAGGCAATTATGAAGCCTTTGTTTTCTAGAGCTGATATGGATAGTAGGTTCTTTTTCAAACCTAGTACATAGAGTACATCCTTCATCTTCATTGAATTCCCTGAGTTAATCTTGTAGTTTAATTCTCCCACTCCCTTGATAGGGTATTGATAATCATATCCAAGTGTAACTTTATAAGAAAACTTCTTTTTTGAAATGTAAAAGAGAATATCTCTTTGACCTTTCATTTTCTTGGAAGCACCACTATCAATGAGCCAAGTGTCCTCTCCAGGTGTTACCGATCCTGAGAGGGCCGAGATTAAGACATAGTATTTAATTTGTTCTCTTAACATATTTGCGGATGGGTCTTCATATTCAACTGCGTGGGCATGATGTCTTTTATTTTTCCTCTTGTATTCTTCTCATCTAGCTGGACAATGTCTTTCAATATGTCCCATCTTGTCACAATGGTAGCATTGGATAAATGAGTAATATATTTCCTTTCATTCTCCTTTCTTCTGGAATCTCTTTGGTTGAGATTCTTTATGAATGGATTTGTTTTTGGGGTGAGACTCTTTATGAGTTTCTTTCTGGAAGTAAGAATTCTTTCTTCCTCCTTTAGTGTGAGTAGCTAGGGCTTGATCTTTGTCTCTTTAAAGTAAATCTTCTCGGTTGGCTACTCTTGATTCTTCTTTAATGCATTCTTCCCACAGGCCGCCAAATAGTAGTTTCTCCTTTCTTGCACAAATGGTTTGGATGAATGCATCCCAAGGTCTTGAGAGACCATTAAGGGCCATCATTATAAGTTCCTCTTCGTCTATAGCATCTCCGATCGCTTCTAGTTTTTCTTTGAATTGGGATATTCTAGAAAAATATTCTTTGATTGATTCTCCTCTCTGCATCCTTGTATTCTTGAGATGAGTTCTTAGATTCATCTTTCGGTTTATATTCTTTCCTTCATATAGTCTGGTTAGGGAATCAAACATTTTTTTCAGATTATTCTTTGATGACACATGAGGAATCAAGTGATCTGTGATTGAATCTGCAATGATTCTTTGGGCCCTAATTATGTCCTTGTGGTGTTTTTCTTTGTTTGCAGCATCGACAGGTTTTGGTACTTCTTCTTTGAAAAATATTGCTAGTTCATTCTCTTCAAGAATGATACCAATCCTATACTTCTAGGCACATAATTTTTCCACACCTTCCATCTTGTCAACAAGCTTAGTGCTTGCAGACATCTCTTACCTAGGGCTAGAAAAATGACCAAAAATGAAAATGCTCAAAATTAAATTCCGAACTTACCAAGAGGTGTGCTTGGCTGAGGCGAGTAGCCTGGTGTGGTTAGATTTCATAAAATCCAACTTTTACTCCTTCAAAATTGATCAACAGATTTCTAGACTGGTGCTTCTGGTTTTCTGGCACTTTTGGTACTTTGGTACTTCTAGTACTTTTGGTACTTTGTGAAAACTAGGGTTTCACTTTTTTGGAGATCTAGCCACTGAAAAGTTGTGCTGAGGATGCCAAAGTGATCCTTGAGGAAGGGCACACTTTTCTAAATGGTTTTGGGGGTGAAATACTTCTCCAACAAAAAGCCCTAATTTACATGTACGACAACAGTGACGTGTTTCACTTTCTCTTGTGAAAGATTCTCTCTTCAGCTTAGCTCTGATACCATGTTAATGTTTAAGCTATTATTGAGTTTCTTTTCATTTCACTAGATAAAAATAACATAGATATGATCATTGAGAAATACACAATCACAAGAGACACATCATTTATCCTGGGAAACCCTCATGGGGGACAAAACCCAACAAAACTTCCTTAATATAGATAGCTAATACAATGCCAAGAGATAACTCAAACAAATAAAGAAAGTCATCTCCAAGAATGTGCCTCTCTATCTCATCTTTCTTCTCCAACTGCAGCTCCGAACTTGTGCTCTGATGAACAAATGAGTGTGTGTCCAAATGAGGTGCTAGCCTCTTTATTTATATAATCTGGCAGGTGCTGGAGTGAGGTGTATTTTCATTGGCAGGGCCAACTTCTCAATTTGGGTGGTTATAACCACCTTTAATTAATCTGGTGGCCGACTTCTCATTCTACCTATTACAATTAGGGTTTGACCAATCCACAAAAGGGGGTTTGGTCATTTACAATACTTGACATGATCAATCCGCAAAATGGGATTGATCTAATGAATAATACATCAATAATAATTAGAATACTCTTTGCAGTTACATTATTTCAACACTCATGACTTATTTTATTTTACAAAGAGGGATTACCCCAATAAACACATATTTTGTTAAATTTGGAAAAATTCTATTACACAGACTTCATCAACATTGAGTTTTTTGTAAATATTCATACTAAATTAAGATGAGATAAACCATCTAGTAACCATGAATAGGTCAAACATGGGACTTCTAGGTACAATAGTATAAATGCATGATTGGAGTGTGAAATAAACTCTTATAAGAAATCGATTTGAGATAAATCATCTTAGTATGTTTAACATCCAAGTGAGATATTATTTTTATGGAACAAATACCCAACACAATGTTTGAATTTGGTGTCTAATGAATCCATCTCCCTTGCCACAACTGAGGGGGGTGTGGGTGGGGTTTTTTGATCAAATGACGATGTTGTGAGGATTTACTAAGTGGACCGAGGGTGCATCCCTTTCATTGTCTTGGTACAAGTCTAAATATAAGTTCAAGTTTTCTGCTCCTTATTTCCTTTAAGAAGCACTGGGGAGGAGGTGATCATTCTAGTAGTGTTCAGTGGGGGAGGAAAACTGAGAAAAACATATCTAAGCCTAAATTATTCTCTCATGTATATTAAGGTTGATCTAGGTATTTGAAGAAGTTTGTAACTAGCACTATTGATCTATCTCCACTCAAATCCATGAAGTACATCAAGAGAAAGTGCTTAAATGGGGATTCATTTTGGTCCATTGTGATGGAAATTGTCACGGATTGAAGTAAATGAGTGAGCTATGAGAACTAGCTGACCTAGAAAAGTAAGCACTGAAGGCAAGGGTCTCGAAGAGTGGTGCACAAGGAAACATGAGTATCAATATCTCCCTATCAACATGGTCGATTTTGAAAAACCATTGACCAAATGTAATAATGTCATCCAAGTAGAGAACACTATGGAATTGAATCATTACTTTCGCCAAGTCTAGGAGAAAACGATAAGAATTTAACTATGGAATTGAATCATTACTTTCACCAAGTCTAGGATAAAATGATAAGAATTTTAAATAGTGAAGAGATAGATGTTGAAACTTATTTTTCAAGGATTTTAATTGAACTTTGTATATGTATCAAATTGTGATGTTTGATTATTGATGTTTTAATATAACTACAAAAAATATCAATTAATATATTAATTTTTAAGATTAAGTAAATAATATTCAAATTTATTCATCTATGACCCATTAAGAACTCATTATCAATTAATTCTAATTTGTTTTATAATAAAAATGTATCTTTATTTACACTGAATTTTATTTCAAAAATACATCGCATTTATACACTCATATTAATGTATCTAACTATATATACTTCAATAACCAGCTTCGTGTCTTGTTGTCTTATATGAGATGATTTCAATTACAAATAATTGATTTAATAATTGAAATTTACAAAATGTTGATATGGATGGTGAAATCAAATGTTATATTGGTACAAAAATTTCAAAGACAACCATGTATGACATATCTCTAATGATGCTAAATAGTCCAGTTAACACTAGTTAACACTCGTTAATCATTCTATGTTTTATTAACAAAAACATTTTTTTACATGGAGTTTTATTTCAAAAAATACAATGTCACATTTGTAAATGTTTTATTAACAATAACATTTTTTTACATGGAGTTTTATTTCAAAAAATACAATGTCACATTTGTAAATGTTTTATTAACAAAAACATTTTTTTATATGGAGTTGTATTTCAAAAACTACAATGTCACATTTGTAATATACTAGTATTAATGCATAATATAGGCAAATAAAAGTCAATAAATGACTTTGTGGCTTATTGACTTATATGAGATGATTGCATTTACAAATAATTGATTTAAGAATACATATTTACAATAAGTTATGAATTGAGAAATCAAATACCTTACAAGTTTGAAGTCATTCATCTATAACCCATCCCATTAGCCTAAATAGTCCACTTAACATTCATTATCATGAAATTCTAAGATGTTTTTTTAAAAGAAATGCATTGCTATTTATATTGAGTTTTCAAAAATTATATATTGCATTTATACACTCATATTAATGCATATAAATAAGTAAAAGTCAATAAAATAACTATATGCCTTATTCACTTATATGGCATGATTTCAATTTATTTAAAAATACAAATTTATGAAAAGTTATGGGCAATGAAATCAAACACCTTACAACTCAAAAAGTTAAATTAGACATAATTCATCTATGGCACATCTCCAATGAGATTGGATAGTCCACTTGGCACTCATTATCAATTACCTATATGTTTTTTAAAAGAAATACAACTTTATTTACAATGGAGTTTTATTTCAAAAAACACATATCAGATTTATACACTCATATTAATGCATATTAAAGGCAATTAAAAGTCATGAATGCATGGTGTGCCTTGTTGGTTTCTAATATGATATGATTGAAATTACAAATTTTAGTTGATTTAAGTATAAAAATTTACAATAAGCTATGGATTGATAAATCAAATATCTTATAGCTTAAAAAGTTCAAATGCATTCACCTATGACCCATCTGTTATAGGAAATTAAAAGTCATTAAGTGACTTTGTGCCTTGTTGGTTTCTAATATGATATGATTGCAATTACAAATTTTAGTTGATTTAAGTATACAAATTTACAATAAGTTATGGATTGAGAAATTAAATATATTTTAGCTCAAAAAAGTTCAAATGTATTCACCAATGACCCATCTTCCATTAACCTAATAGTCCACGTAGCATTAAAGTATATTATTCTAACTTTTTTGGTACAAAATGCATCTTTATTTACATGGAGCTTTATTTTAAAATGGATCGGTAGAAGTAAGGGGATCATTTGGTATTAACTCATACAAAGTACTAGATTGGGAGTAAACCAAATCTAAATACTGAGCTCGGGAAATGGATTCTTTCTTAGTGACCACACTACCCATGGCGACGTCACGAGAAATTGGGGGTAAAATATATTTAGTAAACCATTCAAACAATAACTGGTTAGGAATGGTTTCTTTAATCAACCTTCGTCGTCATCTCCACTCATGAATGTGATCAGAGATATGTACAGAGTTCGTTTGACGAAGGGAGTTTAAGAGTTCAGTACCCGTCTTGTAGCAGATGGGTAATTGAAAATGCGTGAGAAAAGACATAACTAAGGAGTTGAAATATTGAAATGTACCACGTTGAAGTTAAATGTACCATTTGGCTGCGGAGCTCGTGAGTGTGCGCTGGAAAAGATACAAATGTATAGAATCATCCATCAATGAGTTGTATGAACACCATATATGGAATGTCATAGCATGGTTGTTCGGGTCTTCCCCAAGTTTACCATCAAATTTAGGGATGTAAGAAGGTAATTTAGAAGGAATTACCAGCCTGAAAGGAAAATGTAATATGGGATCATTTGTCAACCGAGACAAATCTGGTAGATCCAACATGGAGAGAAAAGGTAGTTGTTGGTTAATTTGAGGGTGATACTGATGCAGAATAGGGACACTAGTGGGGCCGTAAACTGGTTGATGTGGGTAATATTGTCTAGTAGGCCCTCCCATATATCGTTATCGTTGACCAATATAGGAAGGATTCGGTTGTTGTTGAGGAACATTCATGAGCGAAGTGAAACAGGGTTGATTCTAAGGAGTATAAGTCGGTTGATTTGGTTTTGGGGGATAAATAGTTTTCCCTTGAGGGGGGGGAAACTTTTGTCCCTACAGAGGGTAAACATTAGACCCTTGGGGAGGATAAGTTTGTTTTCCTTAAAGACCCCAGGTGGGATTTGGGACACCTAGATAAGGGTGTCCAAAATATAATCCAGAAGGAATAGGATTTGGTACTCCTCCTTGTGGGTTATGGTATGATTTCCCCCCTTGGTAAGTTTGATTAAAGGTACCTCCTTGAGGTACTCCCCAGGGTTGTGAAAGGTTTCTGAGAAAAGAGGGTTTCCCCTTTGCCATAGGTTGTGTCACAACTATGGTTTGACAATTAAAAGGGGGCTGTCCCCCGGAAGGTATGTGCAAGGGTGATTGTCCCCTAGGAGGGACATGCCCACTAGATGATGGTTTCCCCCAAGTTGAGATTTGTCCCATAGTTGATTGTGTGTGTATGGAAAGGGTCTACATTCTTTGATGTAAAGGTGTTCCAACAAGATTCTATGGAACATAAGGAGATGTAGTGTGAAGAGGTGTAGTGGTGGAAGTAATAGTTGAAGTAACTTGTGAATGATTAGGTGTTACGACTCCATCATTAAATTGGATTTGTGTTGATGTATCATCATGATCGACTACTTTTTCGATGAGATGATTAATAGTCTGACCGAACGGGGCTAAATCAACATCAACAAAGGCAAGAGGGTCATGAGGATCAGGAGGTGGTCGACTAAAGTCAAAATGTTCATAAAGATCACGTCTCGATGGAGTCCTCCATATTGAACGAAAAAGTGTTTGTTGTGGATTTTTCATGCCCGTATACCAGATAGGAGTTATGTACTCATCATAATCACGTGGTGTGTATTCCATCTGTGTTTCGGTATATGGCCTCGACGGAAAAAGTTGAACTTCTTCTTCTATTATGTTACTAAATGAGTCCAATCGAACAAGAAGTGGTTCGAGAGAAGCTTCAGACACAGGGGTAGTATTAGGAATGGAATTCTCAACCGTAAGCAAGGTGCTTTCAAGATTTTCTAACAAAGGGGTAGCAACACTTCCAGCGTCGAAGCAATTTTCTACCTCTTCACGGTAAATGTCTTTTGGTGAATTAGGTGGTAAAGTTTTGTATCCTTTCAGAGGAAAACCTTGCATCCTATGTGATCTATGAAGATATTTATCGTCTACTGTATCAATCTTGACAGATTATTAAATAAATCAACATCACACGCTAAAACATCTAGGAGAACCAATAAGCAAACAAAACCTTCTCTCAATGACCGTATTAGTTGGTGATGAAATCCAACATCGCGTGATAAAATTGAGTAGGGGCTAGGATATGAGTGGGTGGAACAGTTACGTTGGCGACCTACTTAACCAAATTACGCCTTGGTGTAAGCTTCCACACAATAATCGTGTATTTACCCTCCAAGGATCCCGAGTGAGTTTGACCAACGTATGTTCCAGGTACAGCAAAGACTTCCCTTCACCGTTACCTTGTGTAAAGACCCTAAAGATTATGGATACTAAGGACACCAACTCGCAGTCAGCCTCTGGGTGGGTATAGTCAACAGTCAAGTTTGAACGTATGGGAAGGATAACAAGTCTGAAATGCTTCAAGAGAACTAAGGACAAGTGGACCGGTAGAAATCCAGAGGACCCCGAACAAATTCAAGATTCACGAAGAACTGAGACCAAATGAATAAAGTTGAACCTCAAGAAAAACCCCCAATATACGATCTGATTACTATGAACATTTAAACCTCAGAGGGATAATCTTTGTGGCTCTCCCGAACGCGACCTCGTGCGTAAGCCCTATGTGAGAGGGGAATCTCATCTATGATTATATGAAAATTGGATTTTCTCTCCCTATCGCAAGATGCTAAGTTTGTTTTGAACGCTTTGGATAGTTGTACTCACAACCTAATCCAAAGTGCTAATCCTAGTCTAATTTTGGTGGAAGAATCTAAAAAGAAAATTTTTTATAGATCAATTTTAATTAGCGTTGATTTTAGTGGTTGTCCTTTACTCATAGGTGAATGAGATTGAAACTGATGATGTTACGAATCAAATCCCAAAGAAGCAAAAGAAAATTGATAAGAATTCGTTTCTTTCAATGAACTTCTATTTACGGGAAGGAGACGGATTTTCTTTCTTTCACTATCAAACGCAAGAATGAAGAAATTTCATGCAATTGTTTTCAACATGAATCCAATTCGATACTAAATTATTCATAAATTGTTTCTAATATCCAAAAACCAATCACGAACATATATCTTTTTGTTTGAATATGAAAATTAATTGATTTGATTTAAATGCTTCTTATTCCAACAAGATTTCACTATTGTGGTTTATTAGACAATGGGAAGCAAGTATCACATAAAAAAAATAACACTCTCGCAACAATCAAATAAGAAGTAAAAAAAAATCCAAACTTTTCAAAAGAAAGCCGAAATAACAAACTCACTCTAGAAGTTTGCTTGGAAAGATAACAAGATCAAAGATCAAATGGAACAGTACAAATATCTCTGAGCTTCCTTGTAACAACTTTCAAATGATCAGATGAATGAGAAAGTATTAAAATGAACTCACAATATTAAAGAGAAAGAGTGATTTCAAAACAAGGAAATATTTTAAAGAATTCCAAACAAAGATAAAAAACATATTAAAAAGAAACATGTTGCATGATTTATAGAAGACACAAGCTGACAGACCAAGTCCTGAGCACAAGAAAAACCCAAAAAATCACACCTAGCAAAGGTATCCAACAATTTTTTAAAAGGGAGGAAAATCGACGCTCTATTTGTATTAGCACTAAAGCGCTACAACGCTCCCTGAAGCACTGCACGGGAGCGTCGTTACTAAAATCAACGCTCTGGCTATTAAAGAATCAAACCATACAACAAAACTTAGGAAGGCTTGATCATCAATCTGTGTGAGATGACTTCAGGACTAACAACAAATGTATAAAATAGAAAAATACAATGAGCAGGATTTGAAGACGAGAAAAAGTGAAGACAAGACCAAGGAAAGAAACTGAAACTGAAATTTTCGCTCCCCAGTTTGGTCGCCATTTTTTGTTGTAGGAAAATTCCCCTATAGACAGGTGAATTTCCTCTTGGATCCTAAACCCCTATGGCCAAGACAGAAAAATGATAACATTGAACACTGGCATTCCTTTAAATGTAGCTAAACTAGTCAAAGGAAAAAGAGGAAGAAAGCATGATGTACCTTTTTCTAAAGTTTGTCCTTTCTCGGTCTAGGTTGAACTTGATCTTCAAGCCCTTTAATGAGTTCTGCAATTCAATAGACAACAAAGACAATGCAATCTTCCTACTCTACCAAGATTAGTTTAAGTTATATTTATCGAGGAGAGACGAGACTATGCAATCGTACACAAACTTGAAGGAAATAGGCCAAGCATATATTAATGAGAACATAACAAGGTACTTACAATCCGTATATGCATATGCAACAACCTCACCAAGTCCTCCTTGTCCAACCCCTTGCTCTAAACATCCACGATCAGAATGACAATAATTTTCACTGATATTCTCCTCCTTTTCACCATTATAATGCCTCTGTTTATAGGATTTGGGAGGCTCAACCATCTTAGCTATCTTTGGAATAAGTTGACGATATGACTCCATCACTTGTGGTACTTCCCTTAGATATAGCCTAAAGCTTGGATTCAAGCCAAACCAACTTGGATCCTTTCTAGATGTCCTTAGAGATAAGGGGGATTTCTCCCCAGGAATCTCTCAACCAATCGATGCTCCCTTAAAGATGGAAATAGAGCACTATATCACTCCCTGCTAAGCGTACAAGGAGAGCTAGTGCTCCCTGCAAGTGAGTAGGGGAGCGCTGATCTCCAAAAAGTCATTTAAGATGATAATTTCCCAAGGAAAAATAATGTATAAGATTTCTAAATGATGTGTTTTCCTCTTCTAACAAGTCTTAGAGGGTGTACCAAGTGTTCTTATGGTGTTGTCCACAATGTGACACATGCAGGATGAAAATAAACTGTTTGTGACACTTGCAACAAAACTGCGACACTTACGATAATGATGATGGGACATTATTGAAGCAAGGAATTTTGATGTGTAACAATGTCTCAACATATAACTCGACGGTCCATATCTCATCCTTGCAGCTGATTTGACAACTATTGTCGCTCCTTCTCTTGAGCTTCTTCGTTGTCCCGAATTTGGGAAAAATTGTAAGTGTTCAAAGGTTTTGTCCCTTGAACCTTCTCCTGCGAACCTGACTAATTTGGGGTTCGATTCTGCTTCTCCTCTTGAGCTCTGGGACTTGGAACAAGTTCGTCAACACACACCTTGCACTATCCCTTCTGATATTTTTCCAATTTAACTTGACCTCATCCTGGCACACACTTGTGCCCTAAGTGCAAAATTGCACTACCCCTCCTGAGCTTTTAACTTGCTCAGTATCCTAAGGGTCTTGACCCTTCTACTTTCCTTCAAAGGAATTCTTGCACCCTCCTGGCACACTTTGTTATCGTCCTCCTGAGATTTTGAACTTGAAACAAGTTTTCCTCTATGCACTCCTTTCACTCGACTGAGCCTTCAGACGACTTCATAATTTCAACCTTTTGTCTAATTGTTGGCCTGATGCATTCCTTGCTCAGATATTCCTCCAGCTTCCTGAACTCTTTTAGGTTCACTAATGCACACCTTGCATATACTCAATGCACACCTTGTAGAGATTCTTCCCCCAAAGTGTTCAACAAAATTGATTCTTTCAACTTCTCCAGCACTTCATAATGTGTTGGTCATGTGCACTCTTTGCACCTGCTCAAAGCACTCCTTGCTGGGCCTTTCCTTCAGAGTGTTCAACAACTCTGAAGTACCTCTCCTTCAATAGATTTATAGAGTGTTCAGTAACTCTAGGGTGTCTTCTCCTTGACACTCTTCCCTCTCATTGAACTTGAAATAGATTTCTCTTGTGCACTCCTTGCACTCACTCAATGCCCATATGGCAGAGCTCTACATAATCTTCATCAATTATGCTTTTTGTGCCTTCTTTACACAGTTCCTCCTCCAAGGTTGTCAACAACCTTGAGGCTCATCTCTGAGTCTGTGAATGTTTTGGTGTGCCCACATGCCATGTTCTTATTTGAACTCAAAGCATAGTTCAGATACACACTCCTTGCGTTGGCTCACAAAGTTCTCAACACTATGTCATGCACTCCTTTCATTTAGCCCAAAGAACCCATAAATAATCCAACAAACTCACAGACAGAGAATTTTTTATATTCCTGCAGATGGAAACCTATCATACACATCTACAACATATGCACATAAACACACAAATGAAATTCATAAAACACACATTCATTGCACAGAAACTCATAAACAGTGAAACTTGTACTTTTTTATTAATATCAGAATGCTAATTACAATGTGTGAAAAATATCTGACTACAACATAGTCTCAGATCTCTCTCCTTAGATTACAATGATTTACAATCCACTTTTAGCAACCTCTACTGGGAATATGTTACAATGATTTATCCAAGAGGGGCTCCTCGAACCTTTCCCTCCAACTACTCTAGTGGTGTTTAATCACCATTTACAATGCCTATCTACTAAGGTAGATTACATTGAAAGACCACATACATCTCAGATATGAGGAAAATCTCAAGATATGTACAACTCAAACCTCATTAAAGGCCCCTCTATATACTACCTATACAAAGGCATGACTCGGCTCTTCCAACCTTACAACATTTAATTGCATTAAATATTACATTTAAAATTTAAAAATGGGAGGGTTATGCCTCTCCATTCCTTAAATGCACTTTGATGTGTTGGAATGTTGGCACATTTATGAGGTGGAGTGATTCTCCTGCATCATACTCCATTGTTGGGAAAATCATGAGCTCCTTCTCATGATATCCCTCTTCTCAATTGTTAAAATCCCCCTGGATCCCAAACTCTCCCTTGGAGTTGTCAACTTGCTCCTCTAATATGTTGTTGTTGCTACTTCTGTGATGCTCTTGCATGTCCTCCTCTTTTTAGGTTCCTCTTGTTGACATGTTCTTGTGTTAACCTCAACATCATATCTCTCACCTCCTTAATGACCTCATCCAGTTGATATATTGGCTGGATCCTCCTTTCATGTAGACGTCCCTGTTGCACCTCCTCATCCTAATAAAAGGGAAAATCAACTTGATCTCCCATGATGTCTCCTTATCCTGTGGAATTAGATTTTCACTCTGCTGCAGATTTCAATTCTGCTGGATCATCAGTGGGTTGTTGCTCAACTTTCTCCTTTGTCGAACTATCTTCTACCAGTTTTTCTGTTGGTACACTCCCATCTTCTTCCAGCTGCTCCTCAGACTGGAATTATTCTCCATATGTTTCCAACCTAACTTGTTGGATGTGCTGAATTTACACTATCACCCTTCTCTCTAGGGATTCTAGTTCCTTGTACAGATCAACAAAGTCCATGTTGTCTACTTCCTATTCTTCTACAGTCATCTCTAGTTCTGTAGTCATCTCCTATTCATCTACCTGAATGAAATTTCTAAGCAATTCTGTTGAATGCTCTTCTTCTTCTGCTACTGCTTGGGAGGATTACGATGTCTTCTCCTTCTCCTCTTCTATGAAAGTCATAACTAGATGTCCTTCTGTTGCACCTAAAATTTGTGCACTGGCCTCTGCTTGGCTAATTGGCAGGAATATCTAAATTCCCCTAATGATCAGAACACTCCTATTATCCTCCTCTGTCAACACTCCTTTCTAATATGAACTCTCAGTTGAGTTCATGAGAATTTTAGATAGTCTCCTCTCCTCTCCCTTTCCCACCTGGAAATTTGGGACTTCACCTCTTCCCTCCTAGCAGTCTATGAGATCAACTGATCTCACTGATATTTTCTCATTGGCCTACTGGAAATATGAACTTCCACCTCTGCCCTCCTGGAATTCTATGAGATATCCAACTGATATCATCTCATTGTCCACCTGGAAATTCGAAAGTTCATCTCTACCCTCCTGGCAGTCTACGAAATCTCCGCTTGATCTCTCCCCCTCATCACTGAGTTTTTCTCCAACTTCTCGCTCACAAATGCAAACCTTCTCCTCCTCTGTGTCACTGAGGGTTTCAAATTTCCTTATCCACCTCCTCAAATCTTTTTTTTTCCTTATGTCCAACAAATTTTGGAAAGGCCACTTCACTCTCCTCTTCCAGGGCCATTCATACCTACAACGTACATTCGCCTTCTGCTACATCTTCAACGTCAACCTCTCCATTTATGCTTTGATTTCACTGAGCTCTTTATCCATATCTACTTTTCTTTTCTTCTGGTAGTCCTTACCTTGACCATTCTTATGACCTTTAGTAGCCATCTTCTCATTTTTCCTTTGCCTATGGTCTGTAAGCAAAATCAGGCTCCAATACCACTTGATGGTATCAGACAAAACCTTTTCCTAGGATCTGATACCACTTGATGCAGACCCCTCTCTCTCCTCAGGGCCACTCAACCTCCTGGTCTATGATCATTCAATTCACTGAAACGAATTAGCTCTTCAAGCCCCTGTTGGAACCCAAAACCACTTTACACAGGCCGCTTATCTCCTAAGGTACATATTCTATGAAAACCCATGGGCTCTTGCTAAGCCCCTGTTCCCTTTTTGCAATATTTGACTCAACAGGTGCTAGCTCCTTCCACTAGGCCCTCTCCACATATTACATCAGGCTATGACCCAAGGATAAACCTCCCAAAGTGCTTCAAAACTTCGGGCTTCGGCCGTTTTGACTGCATCTTATTCCCTTTTCCTTGAACTTTGAATCGACAAAAACACCCGGATCCAGATCTACGGTCCACGCTCCCTATGATAGTTGATGTCAACGATCTACTTCAGAACTTTGGAATTCAGCTATTTTGGATGCAATTGACTCCCTTTTACCCGAACCCTGAATCGCGAACTCACCTAGATGATTGACGGTTGTCTCTTATCCGACAACCAATGGTTGTGATCTTCTTTGAACTTCGAGGTTCAGGAGTTCCAAACATTCCAACACCTTTTTCTCCCAAAGGGCTTTGCAGCTGAAGCTATGGATCTAGTGGCATGTATCATTTTCCAACAGATGGTTCAGATGGAGTTCGGTGCTTTTGCCTTCGAGACTTTTTGTGCCTTCACTCCTCAATTCGTCCAAAGTAACAATTCTCTGAAGTGACTCTCCATTCTCCATGTGTCCCTCCATCTATCAACGACTCTTATTAACTTCGGCCTTTGGGAGTTTTGGCCTTCATGATTTTACTCTCCTATTTATCCCAAAGCATCCTATCACCAAAGTTATAGATCTGACGCCACGTCTTCTAATGATCAATGACTCTCAATGCTTCGGGCTTCAGGATTTTTGGCTTCACCAACTCTGCTTTCCTTCGAAGGACTCTTCCTCTGAAGTCTGTGGATCTCTGCCATGTGTCCTTCCTAGATCGTACGGTACAATTCTCTTCGCTACTTCGGGCTTTGTTAGTTTTTCACATTCCACCCTCACTTTCCTCCAAAGTACCTTTCTGTCAAAACACATGGTTCTTCATTGCATGTCCTTTTAGATCCAATGGTCCAGATTTACTTCACTCCTTTGTGACTTCGACAGAAACTGTTGCCTTCTCTACGCAATTTTTTCGAAGCTCTTCCTCCTGAGCTTGCTTATCTGCTACAACGTATCCTCATGGCAGCCAATGACTTATATTCACTTCAGAACTTCAGGCTTTGGGAGTTTATTAAATTCCACACAGGCTTTTCCCCGAAGTCCTCTTCTGTCGAAGCACACGGATCTCCACCACGTGTCTCTTCTGGATCCAACGGTCTAGATTTACTTTGGTCTTCGACCTTTGGTATTTTTCTCTCCTCCTATCTCTGTTCCTCCCAAATAATGAAACAGTGAAGCATTGATCGAATGCCATGTGTCCCTCCAAACGTTGGATGGTTCCGATCTACTTCAAGACTTAGAGACTTCGACTATCCCTCTCTCATGTGCACTTTAAAAGAGTTAAAGCTTGTGCAACTCACCTGCATCAAATGACTGTTGATCCATGTGCCCAGGTCCAACGGATGGGATTTGTTCTCCTCCTATGCACTCTCCTTTGGGTGTATGGACGTAGAATTCGACGATCCAGATCTCCTCCTTGTAGCTGATCTAACGACTATTGTCGCTCCTTCTCCTGAGCTTCTTCATTCTCTTGAATTTAGGAAAATATGTAAGTGTTCAAAGGTTTTGGCCCTTGAACCTTCTCCTATGAACCTGGCTACTTTGGGGTTCGACTTTGCTTCTCCTCCTGATATTTAGGACTTGGAACAAGTTCGTTGGCACACAGATTATGCTATCCCTTTTGATATTTTGCTAATGTAAATTTACCTCACCCTAGCACACTTTTCCCCCTATGTGAAAACTTTCACTACCACTCCTGAGATTTCAACTTGCTCAGTCTCCTAAGTGTCTCGACACTTTTTCTTTCCTTCAAAAGAATTTGTGTTCCCTCCTGGCACACTCTGTGCTCATCCTCCTGAGCTTTTGAACTTGAAATAAGTTCACCTCTGTGCACTCCTTGCACTCAGCTAATACTTCAAACGACTTCATACTTTCAACACTTTGTATAAGTGTTGGCCTGGTGCACTCCTTGCATAGGTCTTCCTCCGACTTCCTGAACTCTTTCAAGTTCACTAATGCACTCCTTGCATCTGCTCAATGCACACCTTGCAGAGTTTCTTCCCTAGAGTGTTCAACAATTCTGGTTCTTTCAACTTCTCCAACACTTCAGAATGTGTTGGTCCTGTGCATTCTTTGCACCTTCTCAAATAACTCCTTGATGAGACTTTCCTTCAGAGTGTTCAACAACTCTGAAGTAATTATCCTTCAAAATATTTCTATAGTGTTCAATAACTATGGGGTGTCTTCTCCTTGACATTATTCCCTCTCTCTGAACTCAAAACATAGTTCTCTTGTGCACTCGTTGCACTCACTCAATTCCCACCTGGCAGAGCTCTGCAGAATATTCAACATTTTTTCTTTTTGTGGCTTCTTTGCACAGTTCCTCTTGTAAGGTGTTCAGCAACCTTGAGGCTCCTCTTTGAGTCTGTGAATGTTCTAGTGTTCCCACCTGACATTTTATCCTCTTAACTTGAAGCAAAGTTCAGATACACACTCCTTGCGTTGGTTCATAGAGTTCTTATCACTCTGTCATGCACTCCTTTCATTTAGCCCAAAGAACCCAGAAATAATCCAACAAACGCACAGACCGAGAATTCTATCTATCACTACAGATGGAAACCTATCATACACAACTACAACATATGCACATAAACACACAAATGACATTCATAAAACATACATTCTTCGCACAGAAACTCATAAACAATGAAAACTATTCTTTTGTATTAATATCATAATGATAATTACAATGTGTGAAAAATATCGGACTACAATAGAGTCTCGGCTCTCTCTCCTTAGCTTACAATGATTTACAATCCACTTTCATTAGCCTCTACTGGGCATATGTTACAATGATTTATACAATAGGGGTTCCTTGAGCCTTTCCCTCCAACTACTCTAGTGGTGTCTAATCACCATTTATAGCGTCTATCTACTGAGACGGATTACATTGAAAGACCACATACATATTAGATATGAAGAAAATCTCAAGATATGTACAACTAAGACCTTATTAAAGGCCTCTCTATATACTACTTGTACAAAGACATGATTCGACTCTTCCAACGTTACAACATTTAATTGCATTAAATATTACATTTAAAATTTTAAAATGGGAGGGTTGTGCCTCTCCCTTCCTTGAATGCACTTTGATGTGCTATAATGTTGGTGCGTTGCTAAGGTGGAGTGATGCTCCTCCATCATCCCTCATTGGCTCAGATGATATGATTTCAATTACAAATAATTCATTTAATAATACAAATTTTAAGAAAAAATTATATACTATAAACAAAAATTGTATGGTGCAACAATATCCATGTAAAATAAACTATAAACAATAATAAAAATGTATATTAATATCATTGTCAATTAACATATATTAAAAATATATACAAAATTGTACAAATTGATTCACCAATTGAAAAATTGGAATGTACTTGTGAACAAATCTTTATAAGAAAACATCTTCATCTACTACAATGAAGTTGATTTTCTATTGAACATTCGAATGTAGTCACACTTTTCTTTGATACGATGAAGTGTCTTAAGAAAGGGGAATAAACTTGCATAAGCCAAGTATCTTGCTCTTGTCATGTATATGATTTTATCAGGATGTGGTTTGACCGATATACGACGAATTGAGAAGTAGGCTTTGTTGTATCTATTAGGAGTACATTTGATTCATCATATTTATCTCCATATTGGGACCACACATCACTTAATATTTTCTTATAAAATTTTATTGTACTCCCTACTTTGATTTTTTTTCCAAACGACAGCGAGACCTATCCCATGTGAACTCGAAGTCCCCTATATCAATATTTTATTTTTCAATTACTTTTGAATGTACATGTTAGTAACATTTAATTTCCATATTGCAACATTATAGTTTTTAAAGAAGTATTTTAATACTTCTGACTGAAAAGGCCTAAAAAAATAGGACCTGTCACCAAACTCTCAATCTGGTTTTCTTTGAATATGACAATTTGGTTCCTCTCTGGTGTATGTTGAGAAGAATACTCCTTCCATCTCAAATATCAACAACATATTTTGACTAATATTAATTCACATTTTCATCTGCACTGGAACCACATATATGACGTTAACATATCTCCACTTCAACACTTCATTAATTAAGGACATCAAAACATGATATTTAAAATCATTTCAAAAAATCATATTGTTATCTATTATCATCTTTTTCCTTCTATATCTAAAGGGAACATTGTGAGGATTTAGATGAAAATAAAAAAATTATAATTACAGTGTCCCAATTCAAACAAACAAACTGATGATATGTTAATTCAAATCACTGATTTTAAGAGTTATAATGATCAGTTAAATTGTAATTGAAAAATATAATTACAATGGCCCATTTCAAGCAAGCAAACTAATTATATATTAATTTTCATATACAACCTAATACACTCTAAATTTTGAACAAACTAGTTAATTATATGTTAATTTATATATACAACTTAATACATTTTTTTTTTAATTTTATGAAATAAGAAAATTGTAAAAGAACACATTGAACCACCCTTAAAATCACTAATTTTTAAGAATTATAATGATCAATTAAACCATAATTAAAAAATAATAATAGCGATGGTACAATTTAAACAAACAATTGAAATTATTATTTAATAATTACGACATACAACCTAATACATCTTCTAAATTTATATGGAATAATAAATTTTTATAGGAACACATTAAACAACCATTCAAATCACTAGCCTTTATTAAGTCATTATCTCACTAGAATAAAAAAAATAACAATAATTTAATTTCTATTAATGACAAACCAAACCACCAATCCTTATATTAGTATGATGAAATATAGGTCAACTTAAATTGAAAAATACTACAAAATATAGTAATAACTCATGATGTCATATATATAATGACCAAGAATTTATATTATAATCATGTTTTTCATGTTTATACATGAAAGATACTATTAAATGTTATTCAAAATCCTTCAAAGTAGCTTGCACATCTATTGTCTTGTTGAATTTATTCAATATTCTCCATAGATCGTTGATCAACCATTTGTCCTTTTCGTCCTTTCCAATGAATGGAGTGGCAAGAATCACATTTTCTTTGGAATTTCTTTCACTGTCTCAAGTGAACAATCCACTATAACAGTGTTATATTCATCATATTGAGTATGTGTATCCCACACTTTTATCAATGATTTAGTGTGTATAGTTGTTGTTCGATTCTCAGTGTCCTTATGTCTCTTTTGCGATTTACAATTTGAAGCACTCCATGTAAACACAAGTCGATCTTGTGATTTTTTTGAAACCAAATTTTGTATAACTTTTGTAGCAATTTATGTTGAAGTTGTCGTCCAAATTGCAATGTCAAGAGATTCATTTTGGAAACACATATTAAAAAAATGTATTGCATGTGGATGAAACCAAAATAATCTTTTCTCTATTGTATCATTCTCAACCCTTCCCATTTTCTCAATATGTTCTTTTTTTGTTGCATCATCATTTATGCTTTGATAGAAAACATCCTTTAATTCAAAAATAACTAATTTCTTTTCAGTTATTTTGGCTACAAAACAATAACAAATAATCTAGTCAAAGCATTTTATTCATGCTAGAAAACATTTTAAGAAAAAATTGTTGAGAAAATACACTCACCTTGAGAATTTTTTGGGCTATTTATAAATGAGTTACTATTATGTTGTATTTTCTCCTTGGAACCTAAAGACAAAAATGTTAATCTTTCAATCAAATACCAATAATACTTCTTTTGATCAATTCTATAGTATAACGCATTTAATACTGAATGGAAAATAAAATATTAACATTAACAATGCAACTTATATATATATATA
>JZKD02S1097906.1:465643-490015 GCA_000966675.3 Picea glauca | reverse complement strand
TATATATATATATATATATATTTGTTTTTATTTGTGCTTGTAATATACATTTGAAATGTTATGATTGCTACAAAGATTAAAATTTTAAAAATAACAAGAAAAATAAAAAGATAAGCACTTGGTATGATAATGTGTTCATGATTATATATTTGCATCTTAACTTTGTCTCTGTTCTCCTTATTTGTCTCTATAATATAGAATTAATATGTTATGAATTATGACAACAAATAAAATTCACCAAAGAACTAAACATACAATAAAACATGTATAGTACATGATTTATCATATTATTGATTATAAAAAAAATTTATATTCACTTGACCAATGTTTGTGTTCTCTTCACTTGTTAGTATAATAAACATAACACATGTTATAAATTGTGACAATGAATAAAATTGTTTAAATGACTAAACAAACAATGAATCATGTTATTTTTTTGGCACATTCCCTTTATGATTTTATTTCAACATATGAAATGATATGAACTGTGATAATGAAAACAATTATAAAAAACAAGAGAAACAACAAAACAAGTTACGTACATGATATCATATTGTTATTTGTCAGTGGGTTTTCCATCTCCATCATTTCCCACTCCTTGTTTTGATTAATGTCGTTTTTCTTACATTCCCTATAATAGACATCAAAAAATGTTATTAAATGTGGCAATTAGATAAATTTTCAAAATAACAAGAGAAACAACCAAACAAATTATATACTTGTTATGGTATCTTCTTTTCTTTTTATTTCCATCTCCAAGCTTTTTTCAGCATTGTGCACACTATATTGATTATTCATTTGTTGCACAATGTCATCATTCCTTGTTTCATAATCTCCATCAATATTCATAGTAGTAAACAACTTGTGTATATAAGAATTCTAAACAACATATAATCCCAAGAATTACAAGAGAAATAACAAAAGAAGTGCAATACTTGAATTTTCCAACAAATTATTCGATCTTGGATTTGCCATTTAAAAGGATTTGTGATTATTCAACATGGTTATCCTTTGTGACTCTATTTGTAAAACGCATGTAATTATTCTTCTATGTGTACAACATGCCTTCATTAAAAAAATTCCCGTATAAAGAGAAATAATCACTGCTGCATCACTACATTGTTGGTGCATTTCCAATCAACCCACCAAGAAATTAAAATTTATTTTATTTTCATTAGTGATGTCTTCAAAATTGTGAGAGTACCTGGAAGCTTGAAGTTGTTTTGACTCCGAAGTATAGAAATGTATAGCTAAAAATATATCATAACTATAACTATTTTGTGTCTCATATACATAATTTCCATTAGTCATTTTATAGTTGAACTTGGAATTCTTCATAGAAATTTCCAGATCTTGGCGTACATCATTGTAGGACCAACATTCTACTAAGATGACTATAGTAAAGTCATTCAACTCATTTTTTTGGATCAAAAATTGAAACAACTCAATATAATAACCCTTGTGGAATGGTTCTTTTTTCAAAGCCAACATATCTAGAACAATAAGGTTAGTACATAATATTGGGTGCAACTGAGAAGGAAAAGAGTGAAAAAGTGTTGACAAAATACCAGGGCTCCCAAAAAGACAATCGAATTCAAAATTGTTGTCAACTTGTTGAATGTTTTTCGATGAATCTATTATTTTGTCAAGGACTCCACATGCTTGTTAAGAAAGGGACTCTATTTTTGTATTTTGTGTTCCTTTTACATAAATAGACCCTGCCACAGTCTTACAGAAGTTGGAAAACATGATATCATTAATTTCATAATGCTCGAGAATATTTGATGTGGTAAGTGTCTTCTCATTTAGTTTCTCATCATGAATTTGACAATATGTAACCATTGCATCCAAGATTGTTCTATTGGTTTTCAATTTAGAAAAATAATCTTTTAATTTTATGGCATTGGTTGGATAGTCTGGTGGAATAGAAAACCAAATGGTTCCATCCAATAGCTTATCTACTACATAAGCAATTTCTTTAGTTCTTAGTCCCTAAAGGGGAGAAGAGAAGCATCTGTCAAATTCTGTAGACTATTTGTCTTGTAGTTCTCAAAACCAGGTTGACTCAGAGAACACTTCAATGTGTCTAATTGGTAACAAGTAAAAACAATGTCCCATTTATCCCAAGTAGGTTGATCAATATATAAGCAAACCCTTTTATCAGAAAATTTTGTAATTGGACAATCGCAGAATGAGCACAACATTTCATCATCAACCTGTTAAAAAATATATAAAAAAACTAATAAAAAATCAATGTAGATATGAAAATATAAGATACATTTTGAAATTAAATAAGTTCAATTTGTAAACTAATGAGAATTATTTATAAATATGAAAATATATGACATATATTATCAACTTAGATAAGTCACAATGTTTAACCATCTATTTAAAATAGAGAGAATCATAATAACAAACAATAGAGTGCAAAAATAATTAAAAGTACATACCCTTGTCTTATCAACTTAGATAAGTCACAATGTTTAATCATCTATTTAAAATAGAGAGAATTTTAATAATAATAAACAATGGAGTGAAAAAATAATTTAAATTACATACATTGTCTTCCGTTGTCTTAGAATTTCCAATCCTTCTTTTCTTTAATTTGTCATTGGCAATTAAGAAATATCTTGCAGACCACATACAATCAATGAATGGAGTTTTGTAGAACACCTTGTTTGTAGAATTTAGTGGACAACAAATATGAATCACCACATTGGGTTCAACTGATGGATCCGAGAATCGATCATTACGTTCTTTATACTTTCTCTTTCCCTCCACATATACACTATATTTAGGATTTCCTAAAATTTCTTTAGCTTCTTCAATGGTGTGTTGGCCATAAACTATCCAAAATTTGATGTTCTCAACAACTATATTTGTCTCATTTACAATTTTTATAGGCTTTACCAATGGATTAGACTCATTGATATTGAATGGAATCAAAAGAGCATCAGGCAATGATGTTTAAAATTTCTTGAGAAATGATTTCACTAATACTTGAACATTTGAATCATCTTGTGATCTCAATTTAAAGAATCTAGGGGATTCCCTACATCTTTCAACATCCATGTTTCCGCTGAAGACACTTGAAAATAAATAACATTTCTTGAATGTTGCATGAATTTCATCACATTGGTCTGCAAGTTTGACTATCTCAGATTCAACTTTCCTAGCTTTCTGAAAATATGTTGCAGGTTTGGAATCACTTTCTACAATGTTCTCTTCTAAGTTACTTAAATACAGTCTCCTCAAAGAAATTAATTGAGCATCGAGCTTATCATTTGGTATTTTGTTAGGTAGTTTACCTTTTGTTGCAAATAAAGAAGAACATATGATGTTTGTTTACATCTCAGATAATAGTATTTTAGAACAACATTGATATGTTCTAAAAGATCTATGCAACTCTTTAAACCAGATCTAGTGAAGCTTTCATAACTATCCAACTTGAACATTGAATTTTTTATTGTATTTGGGAACTCCTTACTTAAACCTTCAATCAAATCTGATCTAAATTTGGTGTAATCCACTTGAAAAGAAACCAATTTTACTTCACTCTCTTTAATAACATCCAACTAAAAATTGATGTGACTCTCATTGTGAGCATAGCAATTCACAATTGTTCCCAATATATCTAGATATTTTCCATCTATGGATCCAAATAGATACATATACGAAAACATATTCATGGGTGTTTCTATTTGAACATACCAATCATCCACGAAGTCATAGTTATTGGATGTATTGTACTTCCTAATCATTTCAAAAGTAGAAGTCGAAATTGTTGTTGAAACTACAATTTGAGTGGCATGAGTTTTTTTTTTTTTTTGGATGATGGTTGTAGCATTTTTCTTGCTTTGGAGTCAAGGGACTTTGAAAACAATAATAATAAATTGTTATCATAAATCAAAATGAAATTATAATTACAAATTTTATCATACAATTTTCTATCAAAATTTGAAAGGACCATCTAATYTAACCATTTTTAAAGGAGTATAAATAATAATAAAAAAAACATATTGATTGGAGGAGGCATCATTTGTGTATCAGTTTTTTTTTTTTTTCTTCAATACTTTACATAGAATTTTAGATGCGCTAGATTCCATAGTTTCTGAAAATAATAGTTAAAAAATTGTCTATAATTTCAAATCGATGGAAAAAAACATGCAATAAAAAACATTACTAAAGAGACTTATAATATATCATTTTCGTTTACATGCACAAGAAAAAATAAATTTATGTCCTATGCAAGCTTACTACCCACATAATGATATAATTAAATTCATCTAGTGTCAAATTGCATACAAATATTATGTAACTATTTGTAAATGAGTATAAGTTAGATTTAAAAATGTCATACCAACTACAAGAGACTTGTGATGTGTCATATTTGCATTCAATTTTTTCCTCGATGCTTTTGTTTGAATTTTAGTTGCATCATAGTTCTTAGCATCTTAAAATATTGTAAAATATAATATTACAATAATTTCAAAAGAATTAAAAGAACATGAATTAAAAAATACAATTTTTTTCTATAACATCCCATTTCATGCATATGCACAACAACATGGAAGTCCATATCATACACAAATTTACTACAAGAAAAACAATAGCTCAAAATTCTTCAATCAACATTCATATACTAGCATATTGTCTAACCATTTGTAACGAAGTTTAAACTTATTTTGAAACTTCCATACCATTTAAAGAATATTGTGTTGGCGTATTCCATGATTTTTCTTTTTTCTTGGATAATTCCTTTGAAATTTCACTTGCTTCATAGTCCATCATTTCTGAAAATAAAAATAAAAAACTATTACCACAACTTGAAATTATATAAGACAACATAAATTTATAAATATTATCATTTCTTGCAACATTGTACTTGGAACAAAATAAACAAGATCCATGACAATCATTTGAACAAAGATATTGCTAGAACATGAATTGCATCATTTTTCATAGAGGAAATCTAACACCCACTTGCTTTCCTTCTAGCAGAAGTGCATTACCAACAACAACATTATATAGTGAAAGAAAACTAACTACTGCTAGATTTCCATCTAAGAAAGGAACAAGTGTAAATATTATGACAATGTCATATTTAAATACAATTATTCTTTCATAGTCATAGATATTCTCCGCTCTCTCTAAAGCTAAAAAAAATACATCTCAAACAACACCATTCCACGATGGTGGAAAGGTAGCACGTGCTAGCTTTCACTTTTGCACAAGCACAAGCACATATTGAACAACATCATTCCATTGTGGTGGAAAGCTAGCATGTGCTAGCTTTCCCTCTTACACAAGCACAAGCTAATCTTGAACAACATCATTACACCCTAAGAAAAATATAACACGTCCTAGCTTTCCCTCTCTCACAAGCACAAGCACATCGCGAACAACATCATTCCACCATAGGGAAAATCTAGTGTGTGCTAACTTTCCCTCTTGGACAATCACAAACACATATTGAACATCATTCTACCATGGGAGAAAGCTAGTCCATGCTAGCTTTCCATCTTGCACAAGCACACATGCAACTAGAACAACATCATTCCACCATGGGCGAAAGCTAACACATGTTAGCTTTCTGTCTAACACAAATACATCTCAGACAACATCATTCCACCATGGGGGAAAGCTAGCGCATGTTATATTTCCCTATTGCACAAACACAAGTGCACATTGAACATCATTCCACAATGGGGAAAATCTAGTGCATGCTAGCTTTCCCTATTACACAAGCACAGGTGCATCTCGAAGACCATCATTCCACCATGGGGGAAAGCCAAATCGCGCTAGATTTCCTTCTTGCACAAGCACAAGTTCATCTTGAACAACATCATTCAAGCATGTGAGAAAGATAGTGCGTGATATATTTCTCTCTTGCATAAGCATAAGAACATCTCGATCAAAATCATTCCATAGTGTGGGAAATCTAGTGCATGCTAGCTTTCCTTTTTCACAAGCACAAGAACATTTGGGACATCATCACTCCACCATGGGGGAAACATAACACATGTTATTTTTCCCTCTTGTATAACCATAAGAACATTTCAAATAAAATCATTCCACCCTAGGAAAAACGTAGCACATGCTAGCTTTCCCTCTCGCACAAACACAAATGCATCTCGAGCAACATCATTCCACCGTAAGAAAATATAGTGTGTGCTAAATTTCCCTCTTGGACAAGCACAAATGCATCTCGAGCATCATTCAACTATGGGGGAAAGCTAGTATGTGATAGCTTTCACTCTTGGACAACCACAAATGTATATAGAAAATCGTTCCACTATGGGGGAAAGCTAACATGTGCTAGCTTTCCGTCTTGCAAAAACATATCTTGGAAAAAATCACTCCATCATGGGGGAATAGTAGTGCGTGCTAGATTTCCCCATTTCACAAGCACAAGTGCATATATAACAACATCATTTCACCATGGAGGAAATCTATCACATGCTATCTTTCCCTCTTGCACAAACATATTTGGATCTCAAACTACAATGTTCCACTGTGGGGGAAAGGTAGTGTGTACTAGCTTTCCCTCTTACACAAGCACAAGCGCTTCTTGAAAAACATCATTCCAGCATGGGGGAAAGCTAGCGCATGCTAGATTTCTCTCTTGCACAATCATAAGAACATATCCAATAACATCATTCCACCATGGGGGAAAGCTAGAGTGTGCTAGCTTTCCTCTTGCACAAGCACAAGAACATATAGAACATAATCATTCCACCATAGCAGAAATCTAGTGCATGCTAGATTTCCCTCTTTTACAAACACAATCACATCTCAAAGAACATCATTCCACCCTAGGGGAAAGCTAGTGTGTGCCTTTCTCACACACACACAAGCGCATCTCAAAGAACATCACTCCACCATAAGGAATAACCAGTGTGCTCTAACTTTCCCTCTTGGACAAGCACAACATCATTCTATCCTAGGGAAAATATAGTGCATGCTAACTTTCCCTCTCGCACAAGTACAAACACATATCAAACAACATAATTCCACTATAAGGAAAATCTAGTGTGTGCTAACTTTCCCTCTTGGACAAGAACAAATGCATCTCAAACATCATTTCACCATGGGGGAAGGCTAGAACATGCTAGTTTTACCTCATGCACAACCACAAGAGCATCTAGAACAACATCATTTCACTGTGGAAGAAAGTTAATGCGTGCTAGCTTTTTGTCTTGCACAATCACATCTTGGACAACATCATTCCACCGTGGGGGATATCTATCCTGTGCTAGAATTCCCTATTGCACAAGAACAAGTGCATATTAAACAACATCATTCCACCTTGGAGTAAAGATAATGCATGCTATTTTTACCTATGGCACAAGCACATATCAAAGAACATCATTCCACCTTCGGGGAAAGCTACTGCATGCTAGCTTCCCTATTACATAAGCACAAGTGCATCTTGAACAACATCATTCCACCGTAATTAAAAACTAGCATCTGCTAACTTTCATCATGGACAATAAAAAACACATCTTGAACATCATTCCATCATGGGGGAAATCTATCACATGTTAAATTTCTATTTTTCACAACCACAAGCGCATATAAAACAACATTATTTCAGCATGGGGGAAATCTAACGTGTGCTAGCTTTCCATATTGAACAAGCACATATCAGAAAACATCATTCCACCGTGGGGGAAAATTAGCACGCACTAGCTTTCCCTTTTTCACAAGCACAAGTGCATATCAAACAATATCATTTCACTGTGGGGGAAATCTAATGTGTTCCAGCTTTCCCTCTTGCACAAGCACAAGTGCATCTCAAACAACATAATTCCACCATGGGGGAAAGCTAGCGAGTAGGGGAAAGGATAACACATGGTATCTTTACCTCTTTCACAAGCACAATTGCATCTCGATAATCACTCTAACATAGGGAAAAGTTAGCGCATGAAAACTTTCCCTCTTGCACAAGCACAAAAGCATCTCAAACAACATAATTCCACTGTAAGGAAAATATAGCGTGTGCTAAATTTCCCTCTTGGACAAGAACAAATGCATCTCGAACATCATTTCACAATGGGGGAAAGCTAGCACATGCTTAGCACATGCTAACTTTATGTTTTGCACAACCACAAGTGCATCTAAAACAACATTATTTCAGCGTGGGGGAAAGCTAATGAGTGCTATATTTCCATCTTTCCCTCTTGCACAAGCACAATTGGATCTCAAACATCATTCTAGCATAGGGGAAAGTTAGCACGTGCTAACTTTCCCTCTTGTACAAGCAAAAACGCATCTCAAACAACATAATTCCACTATAAGGAAAAACTAGCATGTTCTAACTTTCCCTCTTGGACAAACACAAGTGCATCTCGAACATCATTTCACCATGGGGGAAAGCTAGCACGTGCTAGATTTCCCTATCGAACAACATCATTCCACCGTGGGGGAAAACTAGCATGTACTAGCTTTCCCTTTTGCACAAGCACAAGTGCATATCAAACAATATCATTCCATAGTGGGGGAAAGCTAGCACGTGCTAGCTTTCCCTCTTGCACAAGCACAAGTGCATCTCAAACAACATCATTCCACCATAGGGGAAATATAGCGTGTAGGGGAAAGATAGCACGTGCTATCTTTCCCTCTTGCACAAGCACAATTGCATCTCGTACATCATTCTATCATAGGGGAAAGTTAGCACATGCTAACTTTTCCTCTTGCACAAGAACAAATGCATCTCAAACAACATAATGCCACTGTAAGGAAAATCTAGCATGTGCTAACTTTCCCTCTTGAACAAGCACAAATGCATCCCGAACATCATTTCACCATGGGGGAAAGCTAGGACGTGCTACTTTTCCCTCGTGCATAACCACAAGAGCATCTAGAGCAACATCTTTCCACAATGGAAGAAAGCTAATGCGTGCTATAGTTTTGTCTTGCACAAGCATATCTAGGATAATATCATTCCACCGTGGGGTAAATCTAGCGCGTGCTAGCTTTCCCTCTTGCATAAGAACAAGTGCATATCAAACAACATCATTCCACCTTGGAGTATAGTTAGTGCATTCTAGTTTTCCGTCTGGCACAAGCGCATATCAAAAAACATCATTACACCTTTAGGGAAAGCTAGTGTGTGCTATCTTCCTTATTACACAAGCACAAGTGCATCTCGAACAACATCATTCCACCGTAAGTAAAACCTAGCATGTTCTAACTTTCCCTCATGGACAAGCACAAACACATCTCAAACATCATTCCATCATGGGGGGAATCTAGCATGTGATAACTTTCTGTTTTGCATAACCAGAAGCGCATCCAAAACAACATTATTTCAATGTGGGGGAAAGCTAAAGCATGCTAGCTTTCCATCTTGCACAAGCACATATCAGACAACATCATTCCACTATGGGGGAAAACTATCATGCACTAGATTTCCCTTTTGCACAAGCACAAGTGCATATCAAACAATATCATTCCATTGGGGGGGAAAGCTAGCGCGTGCTAGCTTTCCCTGTTGCACAAGCACAAGTGAATCTCAAACAACATCATTCCACCATGGGAGAAAGATAGCATGTAGGGGAAAGCTAGCATGTGTTATCTTTCCCTCTTGCAGAAGCACAATTGCATCTCGAACATCATACTAGCATAGGGGAAAGTTAGCGCATGCTAACTTTCCCTCTCGCACTAGTACAAACACATCTCAAACAACATAATTCCACTGTAAGGAAAAGGTAGCGTGTGCTAAATTTCCCTCTTGGACAAGAACAAATTCATCTTGAACATCATTTCACCATTGGGGAAAGCTAGCATGTGCTTGTTTTCCCTCATGCACAACCACAAGAGTCTAGAACAACATCATTCCACCATGGAAGAAAGCTAATGCATGTTAGCTTTCTATCTTGCACAAGCACATCCCAGACAACGTCATTCCACCATGGGGGAAAGCCAGCATGTGCTATCTTTCCCTCCTTCACAAGCACAAACACATCTCAAACAACATCATTCCATCATGGAGGAAAGTCCACGCATGTTAGCCTTCCCTCTTGCACAAGAATAATTGCATATTAAACAACATCATTCAACCCTAGGGGAAAGTTGTTGTGTGCTAGATTTCCCTCTCGCAGAAGTACAAGTGCATCTCGAACAAAATCATTCCACCTTAAAGAAAAGATAGTGTGTGCTAACTTTCTATCTTTCACAAGAAAAAAATCATCTCGAACATCATTCCACCGTGGGATAAATCTAGCACATGCTAGCTTTACCTCTTGCACAACCACAAGCGCATCTAGAACAACATCATTCCATTGAGGGGGAAAGCTAACACATGTTAAATTTTCATCTTACAAAAGAACAAACACATCTCGGAAAACATCATTCGACTGTGGGGGAAAGCTATATTTCCGTATTGCACAAGCAACGGTGCATATCAAACAACATTCCACCATCGGGGAAATGTAGCACATGCTAGCTTTCCCTCTTGCACAAGCACATGTGCATCTCGAACAACATTATTCCACCGTGAGGGAAAGCTAGTACATGCTATCTTTCCCTCTTGCATAAGAAAAAATGCCTCTCCAATAACATCATTCCACCATAAAGTAAAGCTAGCACGTGCTAGTTTTCCCTCTTACACAAGTACAAATGCATCTGGAACATCATCATTCCACCATGGGAAAAAGATAACACGTGCTATCTTTCCCTCTTGCACAAGCACAAGTGCATATCAAACAACATCATTCCACCATGGGGTAAAGCTAATGTGTGCTAGCTTTCCCTCTTGCACATGCACAAGTGCATATCGAACAACATCATTCCACTGTGGAAAAAAGATAGTGCATGTTAGATTTCCCTCTTGCGCAACCATAGGTGCATCTCGAACAACATCATTCCACCATGGGGAAAATATAATGCATGATATATTTCCCTATTGCACAAGCATAGATGAATCTCCAACATCATTCCACCATAGAGGAAATCTAGCGTGAGCTAGATTTCCCTCTTGCACAAGTACAAGCACATCTGGAACATCATCATCCCACTGTGGGGGAAATCTAGAGCATGTTAGATTTCCCTCTTGCTCAAGCACACGCACATATCAAATAACATCATTCCACCCTAGGGAAAATATAGTGTGTGCTAAGTTTCCCTCTTGCACAAACACAAACACATCTCAAACAATATCATTCCATCATAATGAAAAGCTAGTGTGTGCTAACTTTCCCGCTTGGACAAGCACAAATGCATATTGAACATCATTCCACCGTGGGGGAAAGATATCATGTGTTAGTTTTCCCTCTTGCACATGAACAAGTGCATCCAGAACAACATCATTTCACCATGGGGGAAAGCTAATGCATGTTAGCTTTCTGCCTTCGACAAGCACATCTCAGAAAACATCATTCCACTGTGGGGGGAAGCTAGTGCATCCTAACTTTCCCTCTTGCACAAGCACAAGTGCATACCAAACAACATCATTCACTGTGGAGAAAAGCTAGTGCATTTTATCATTCCCACTTGCACAAGAAGAAACACATCTTGAATAACATCATTCCACCATAGGGGAAAGTTAGTGCATCCTATCTTTCCCTCTTGCACAAGCACAAGTGCATTTCTAACAAAATCATTCCACCATAAGGAAAAACTAGCATGTGCTAAATTTCCATATTGCACAGGCACAAATGCATCTCAAACATCATTCCACCATGGGGGAAATCTAGTGTGTGCTAGCTTTCCCTCTTGCACAACCACAAGTGCATCTAGAACAACATCATTCCACCATGGTGTAAAGTTAATGCATGCTAGCTTTTCGTCTTACACAAGCACAAGCACATCTAAGACAACATCATTTCACCATGGGGGAAATCTATCTTTATTCTTGCACAAGCACAAGTGCATATCGAACAACATCATTCCACCACGGGGGAAAGCTAGCGTGTGCTAGCTTTCCCTCTTGCACAAGCACAAGTTGTTGATTTTTCAATAAGCTAGGCTTAAGCATGAAGTTCATTCCATTTTAGCATTTTACTTAAACCATAGACAATTTGTTGCAGCAACCAAGATCACAAGAAGAAACACCATGCACAAGTACACAAGAAGTATCCTGAGAAACCCTTCTCAACAAGGGAAGAAAACCTAACCAATCCTTTGTTATATTCTTCAAGAGAAATACCTCCACCACCAAGAAAACCTAGCACACAAAAGGGTGCTCACAAACCCTAGAAGACTAATTCCCAAGAGAGGTGTGCACTTTTCCCAAGTGGATTTACTTGCTGAAATTTCCAAACTCACAAAAATATATGATTGCTCAATGGGGAATTTACCTTTACTTATATTAGACTTTCCCTGTCAACAAAAGTGTCTATTAGCACAACAGGGCCGACCTCTCTATCTCATAATATAATTAATATTAACCAGATTAATTAACAAGGGATCACATACACCCACTGGTGCTCAACCACTAGGGGCACATCCATAGGGATGTCCATATCTCTGGCTCACTGCATTACACAGAAGAAACACTTCTTCACTAGTGCACAACCACCATGATCATGCTCACTTGTGATCGTCCACAGGCACGTCCACTCAACAGATCTTCGTTCTGACTACATTACACAGGAGAGTCATCTGGATTTTCTCATCAACTCTCTACTCAGAGGAGACTAATACATCATCTTCATTTCTGTCTCATGACGATGCACTCAACACTTTGGGATTTCACACGTTCACCTTGTTCTTAGCCACATGGACGTCCAACTCTGCAAATATCCTTTCTCATTGCATTACACAGGAGAATCATCTGGAGTTCTTCTCAACTCTTGTAAGGAGGAGGCCATCTCTACGTTCCAGCTTTGTCTCAGATAGGAACCACACACCCCTCTCAGGGGCTCTCTCTCAGGTTTGTGTCTTGGAGAATGTCTCACGCAATTGTAATTATCAACACTCCCTCTCATCTAGGGAGGCATTCTTCATCATACCAAGTCTCACACGGATGTACTTTGAACTTTTTCATGGCTGTAGTCACCAACACTCCCTCTTAACTAGGGAGGTATCCTTCATGAAGCTAATTTGGTGAAGATGTTTGCAATCTTCTCATGTGTAGGAAGGTACTACATGTGTACTATTTTTCTCTACATAATGTCTCTGATATAATGATATTTTATCTCAACGTGTTTTGATCTATCATGAAACACTGGGTTCTCAAAGAGATTTACACACAGCTATGGTTATCATCATAGAATCTATCTCATTATCAATTAAATTAGTCAGATCTTATGGAGTCGCAATGCTTTGCACACTCAATGATACATACTCTACTTATGTGGTTTTCAATGCTATAGAGATTTGTTTCCTGCTGCACCAGGAAACCATGGAAAACTTCATGGTAAAACAACAAATGGATTTTCTCTTCGGTCCATTGTACTCTCTACTCAATCTATATCGACATATCCTACAAACTCAAGTTCACATTGGAGGCATATCTCAAGCCATATCCAACCGTGCCTCGTATATATCTCTATACATGTTTTGTTGTTGTCCAGTGAGTCTGTATCGATTGACTCATGGAATGACTAAGTACATTCATTGCATAGCATGAATCAATTCTGGTGTTAACCAGATACATCAGTGACCCAATAAGTTGTGGATCAGTCTTGCCTTGAATCATCGTCAATCTTTTTCTTCAAATCCATCACCATGGATTTGCATTCTGTCATACTGAACCTCTTTAATATTCCCATTGTATATTTTCCTAGAATCAGGAAAATATCATCGGTCCTTTATCATACTTCTTGTCCCAATAAGTAGTGCATCTTACTCAGATCCTTCATCTCTAAGTCAGAAGTCAAATCTTACTTGTATCCAACAACAAGGCTTTCTAAATAAGTCATCAAAATTAGGCTCTCGTTACCAACACTGTAATAATATAGGTTCAGATCAGCAACACTCTTGCTGAAAACCCAAACTTATCAAGAATCTATCCATCTAATATAGTTTCCAACTCATGGATGGTATTATGGATGGAAGTGTATCAGGCTTACTAGATCAATTGTCTCATCATAGACATCTCCCTCTGTTTGTGAGAATCCTCTGGCTATATATCTCACTTTGTATTTATTGACACTTCCATCAACTGCATGCTTGATCTTATAGATCCACTTGTAAGCCACCACAAAATTCTGTTCTGGTCCCTGAACAATATCTTATACATCATTCTTTAAGATATAATGATATTCTTATGTTATGGCATCTTTCTGTACATGTTCTCCTATTGTTTCTCCAAGACAAGGAGGCTCATAATCAATGAAGTGACTCATGATTGAAGGATAGCTTGAAAATATCTTTTGTTTTCTCGGGATGTGCCTTAAGAGGCTTGTATGTTTCTCTGCCTCCTGCAAAGTGAGACTAGGTAGGCCTTTTATTCCCTACTACAATATCTCTGAACATATCAACTGGAGAAACTGGATCAGCTGGAATAATGTTTGTCTCCCTCTAAATTATTGAAGGGGGAGAAGGCATTGTCTTACTGTCAATCTCCATCTGAGATTCTCTAGATCTTTGAAAGGATATCTCTTCTTTAAGGACAACATCTCTGCTTGTCTCAATCTGTCTCTAACTAGGGATGTTGATCTAGAATGTCTTCGAAGATTCATTGTTATCTCATAAATTTATCCTTTCTTCCTGAAGGGTCTAGCTTGGACTTCTTATCTTTGGGTACATGAAAATACATTGGGCACCCAAATATCCCGAAGTGTTCAATATTAGGCTTCACTCCAGTGAAGGATTCTTCAGGAGTTATGTTTTTCAAAGTCTAGTGAAGGCTCTTGTTCTGAACATATACTGTGTCATGCATGCTTCTGTCCATAGAATCATAGAGAGATTCTGATCATGCATTATTTCATTGGTTTCCTCAATGATGGTTCTATTCTTCCTCTTTCTCAAATAGTTTTGACTCCCTCTGAAGGATAAACATCTTCCTTTGTTGTTAACCTATCTTGAACAAGAAAACAAGAGGAACCAAAACAAGAATATCTCCTAAAGGAGAATAATGAGTATATCTCTAGAATCAAAACAATTTAAGGATTGTTGTCATAGCTACAACACCTACTTGTAATGTAGCAAACTTTAGAAATATAGGTTTAGAGGAATGAAAATTACAACAATCAAACCTGGAGTCTTCACTTCTAGTGTGTTGTTCCTCTGAATGCACTGAGATCCCTCTAGATCCAGGACTTCAAAAAAAGTTTCCTTCCTCCTTCAATTTCCCTCATGACAATGATACATATAATATATATACAAGTGCATACCTGAGGGTGTTGATATGATTTCTCCAATGGCACATGGTTGATCATTTCCATCTTGACATCTTCATGAAGAGGGTAGTCATAGTGTAACCTTTTTGTATCATCCACAATAATACTTCCTTTGAAGTCTTGTATTCTAAGAACTTGAAGTTTCTTGATCCATCAAGCTTATCTTCCATCATAGCTATGTTTATCATAATTTTAGATTCTTCACAAACCCTTGTTAACTGGGCTAGAAAACCTAACGGCTAGGCTAGGCTAGCACTTTTAGGTTTTTTTGGACTTATGACTACCAACAATAAGACTTTGAAATATAGGATACCACTGGTGAGATGAAGAGCTCCTTCAATGAGTTTCAGAAACCCTAATTCTGAAATTTCTGCAAAAATTAGCGAAACCCTAGAAACCCTAGGGCCAAAATTTCAAAATTCTCAGAATTTCACTTTGAGAGTCTCTGGAGGTGCACTAGAGGAGGTATTACTCTCCTATGCAAAAATTAGCCCCAATGTTCAAGTATTAAGGGCTGAAACATCTCAAAAAGGAGGGTCGTATGGATTTTCTCGAAACCCTAGGAGGGTCGTAAGGTTCTGTAGAAAAGAGAGGAGACTGGTATATTCTCGTGGAATGGGTTATTAAATACCTATGCTTTGATACCATGTTGATTTTTCAATAAACTAGGCTTAAGCATCAAGTTCATTCCATTTTATCATTTTACTTAAACCATAGAAAATTTGTTGTAGCAACCAAGATCACAAGAAGAAACACCATGCACAAGTACACAAGAAGTATCCCAGGAAACCATTCTCAACAAGGCAAGAAAACCCAACCAATACTTTTCTATATTCTTCAAGATAAATACCTCCACCACTAAGAAAACCTATCACAAAAAAGGGTGCTCACAAAACCTAGAAGACTAACTCCCAAGAGAGGTGCACACTTTTCCCAAGTAGATGTACTTGCTGAAATTTCCAAACTCACACAAAAGATATGATTCATCAATGGGGAATTTACCTTTACTTATATTAGACTTGACCTGTCAACATAAGTGTTTATTGGAACAACATGGTCGACCTCTCTATCTCATAATATAATTAATATTAACCTGATTAATTATCTTTTACATTAATTATCAATTACATTAAGGTGGGGCTGATCTGTACCCTTTACATTACAATTAGGGTTACAAGCAAGTCTGACTCTTGAACAATATAACAAGGTATCTCATACACCCACTAGTCCTCATCCACTAGGGGCACATCCATAGGGATGTCCATATCTCTAGCTCACTGCATTAAAGAGAAGAACCACTTCTTCACTAGTTATCAACCACTAAGATCACGTTCACATGTTCTTGTCCACAAACACGTCCACTCAACATATCTTCTTTTCCACTAAATTACATAGGAGATTAATCTGGATTTTCTCATCAAATCTCTTCTTAGAGGAGGATAATACATCATCTTCATTTATGTCTCATGGTGATGCACCCAACACTTTGGAATTTCACACATTCACCTTGTGCTCAGCCACAAGCACGTCCAACTCTGCATATCTCCTTTCTCGCTGCGTTACAGCGGAGAATCATCTGGAGAACTTATCAACTCTCCCTAAGGATGAGGCCATATCTATGTTCTAGCTCTATCTCAGATAGGAACCACACACCCCTCTCAGGGGTTCTCTCTTAGGTTTGTGTCTTGGAGAATGTCTCGTGCAGCTGTAATCATCAACACAAGTGAATCTCGAATAAAATCATTCCACCATGGGGGAAATTTGGTGCATACTACCTTTCTCTCTTGCACAAGCAAAAAAACATCTCCAACAACATCATTCCACCATAGAGGAAAGTTAGTGCGTACTAGCTTTCCCTATTGCAAAAGTATAAGTGCATCTACGACATCATCATTTCACCATGGGGAAAGCTATGGCATGATACCTTTCCCTCTTACACAAGTACAAGCAAATATCGAAGAACGTCATTACACCCTATGGGAAAGTTAGAGCTTGCTAGCTTTTCCTCTCGAACAAACACAAGTGTATCTCGAACAACATCATTCTACCTTATGGAAAATCTAGTGTATGCTAATTTTCTCTCTTCGAAAAGTACAGATTCATCCCCTTCTTTCAAAACCACAAGCACATTGAGAAGAACATAACTCCATTATGGGGAAAAGGTAACACATGCTAGCTTTCTGTCTTGCAAAATCACATCTTGGACAACATCATTCCACTATGGGGGAAAGATAGCACATCCTAGCTTTCCCCTTTTCCCAAGCACAAGTACATATCAAACAACATCAGTCCACCATGGAGTAAAGCTATCACGTGCTACCTTTCCCTCTTGCACAAGCTCAAACACATCTCAAAGAACATCATTCCACACTAGGGGGAAATTAGTTCATATTATCTTTCCCTCTTGCCCAAGAATAAGCGCATCTCAAAGAATATCACTCCACTGTAAGAAAAATTTAATGTGTGCTAATTTTCCCTCTTGGAGAAGCATAAATGCATCTCCAACATCATTCCACCATGGGGGAAATCTAGCGCATGCTAGTTTTCTCTCTTGTACAACCACACACACATCTAGAACAACATCATTCCATCATAGGGGAAAGCTAACGCATGATTTCTTTCCATCTTGCACAAGCACATCTCGGAGAACATCGTTCCAATGAGGGGGAAAGCTAGCGTGTGTCAGATTTCCCTCTTGCAAAAGAACAATTCCATGTCGAACAACATATTTCTATCATGGTGGAAAACTAGAGCATGATATCTTTCCCTCTTGCACAACCACAAGCCCATCTAGAACATCATCACTCCACCATGGAGGAAATCTAACACGTGCTATTTTTCCATCTTACACAAGGATATCTCTAAGAACATCATTCCACCGTGGGGGAAAGCTAGAGTGTGCTAGTTTTCCCTCTTGCACAAGCATAAGTTCATATCGAAAAACATCATTCTATCATGGGGGAAAGCTAACACATGCTAGAATTCCCTCTTTCATAAGCAAGGGTGCATCTCGAACAATATCATTCCACTATGGGGGAAAGCTAGCGTATGCTAGCTTTCCCTCTTGCACAAGCATAACTGCATATTGAACAAAATAATTTCAATGTGGGAAAAGTTAATGTGTTCTAGCTTTATCTCTTGCACAGGAATAAGCGCATATCACACAACATCATTCCACTATGGAAGAAAACTAGTGCATGTTATCTTTCCTCTTGCACAAGAACAATGACATATCTAATAACATCACTCCACTCTGGGCGAAAGCTAGCATGTGCTATATTTCCCTCTTGCACAAGCACAAACGCATCTAAAAAAATATCATTCCACCATAGGTGAAAGCTAGCTCATGCTAGCTTTCCCTCTTGCACAAGAACAAATGCATCTCACACAATATCATTCCACCATGGAGGAAAGCTAGAACGTGTTAGCCTTCCCTCTTGGACAAACACAAGTTCTTATCGAAGAACATCATTCCACCCTAGAGGAAAGCTAGTGTGTCCTAGATTTCCCTCTCGCATAAGCACAAATACATCTCAAACAAAATCATTCCACCGTAAGGAAAATCTAACATGTTCTAACATTTTGTCTTGCACAGGCACAAATACATCTCAAAAATCATTCCACCATGGGAAAAGGATAACACATGATAGCTTTCCCTCTTGCACAACCACAAACACATCTAGAACAACATCATTCAACCATGGGGGAGAGCTAATGCATGCTAGATTTATGTCTCATACAATCATAAACACATTTCAGACAACATCATTCCACCATGGGGGAAAGCTAGCACATGCTAGATTTCCCTGATAGCTTTCCCCTGTTGCAAAGGAACAAGTGCATATTGAATAACATCCTTCCACCATGGGGGAAAGCTAGTGCATGCTAGATTTCCCTCTTTCATAAGAGCATGTGCATATTGAGAAACATCATTCCACCATGGGGAAAAGGTAGTGCATGCTAGCTTTCCCTCTTGCAAAAGCACAAACACATCTCCAACAACATCAATCCACCATAGAGGAACCCTAGCATGTGCTAATTTTCCCTCTTGCACAAGTACAAGTGCATATGGAAAATCATCATTCCACCATGGGGGAAATCTAACGCGTGCTAGATTTCTTTCTTGCACAAGCACAAGCACATCTTGAACAACATCATTCCACCATGGGGGAAAGGTAACGCATGCTAGCTTTCCCTCTTTCACAAGCACAAATGCATATTGAAAAACATCATTCCACCATGGGAAAAAGCTAACATGTGCTAGCTTTCTCTCTTGAATAAGCACAAGTGCATCTCTAACAACATCATTACACCATGGGGGAAAGCTAGTGTGTGCTAAATTTCCCTCTTGTACAAGAACAAACATCAAGATCATTCCATCATAGAGGAAATCTAGTGCATGCTAGATTTCTCTCTTTCACAAGTACAGGTGCATCTAGAACATCATCATTTCATCATGGGGGAAAGCTAGTGTGTACTAGATTTCCCTCTTTCACAAGCACAAGCACATCTCGAAGAACATCATTCCACCCTAGGGTAAAGCTAGAGCGTGCTATATTTCCCTCTTGCACAAGCACAAGCACATCTTGAACAAGATCATTCCACTGTAAGGAAAAAATAACATGTGTTAACTTTCCCTCTTGGTCAAGAACAAACCATATCAAACATCATTCCACCATGGGGAAAATCCATCATGTGCTATTTTTCCCTCTTGCATAGCCATAAGTGCATCTAAAACAATGTCATTCAATCATGGGGAAAGCTAACACAAACTAGATTTATATTTTTCACAAGCACAAATGCATATCAAATAACAACATTCCATCTTTGGGATAGGTTTCCCTCTTGCAAAGAACATGTGCATATCAAACAACATCATTCCACCATGGTAAAGATAACACATGCTAGATTTCCCTCTTGCACATGCACATGTGCATATCAAAAAACATCATTCCACCGTGGTAAAGCTAGTCCATGCTAAATTTCCATCTTGCACAAGCACAAACATAACTCCAACAAAATCCTTCCACCATAGAGGAAAGCTAACACATGTTATCTTTCCCTCTTGCATAAGCATAAACATATCTTGGATAACATCATTCCACCGTAGTGGAATGCTAGTGTGTGCTATCATTCCCTCTTGCACAAGCACATCTCATATAACATCATTCCACCGTAGGGGAAAGCTAGCATGTGCGATATTTCCCTCTTGCACAAGGAAAATCATATCTCAGACAACATTATTCCACTATGGAGGAAAACTAGCGCATACTAGCTTTCCCTCCTACACAAACACAAGCAACATCTGAGACAACATCATTACTATGTGGGGGAAAGCTATCACATTCTAGTTTTCCATCTTATAAAAGCATGAGCACATCTCAAACAACATCATTCCACCGTGGGGGAAAGCTAGCGCATGATAGATTTTTGTGTTGGACAAGTACAAACACATCTCAAGCTACATCATTCCACCATGGGGGAAATCTAGCACCTACTAGCTTTCCCTCTTGCACATGCATGAGAACATATGAAACAATATCATTCCACCATCAAGGAAAGCTAGTGCGTGTTAGCTTTCCTTCTTGGAAAAGCACAAGCACATCTTGAACAAAATCATTGCACAAAGGGGGTAAGCTAGCGTGTACTAGTTATCCCTCTTGCACAAGCACAAGTGCATCTCGAACAATAACATTCCATTGTGGGGAAAAACTAGTGCATGCAAGATTTCCTTCTTGCAGTAACACAAGCGTATCTCAAACAACATCATTCCAACATGGGGGAAAGCTAGTGCATTCCAGTGTTCCCTCTCGCTTGATAACAAGCACATCTCCAACAACATTCCATCGTGGGGGAAAGCTATCATGTGCTATCTTTCCCTCTTGGAAAACCACAGTATACATTGCAACACTAGGTACATGTTTTTCGCATTCCTCTAGGATAGTTCAGAGTGAGCTCTCATATATTTGAGGTAGATACAAACTACCTGATCGACTAATGAGACAGGATCTATTAGCTATGCTAGGTGCAAGAGGTTGACACAAAGGAGCACTTCATCTATGATGTCATCGGCATGAGGCCCAAGCTTTTGTCTAGGGTCATATTTTGATCACGGTGCATCATGAAGAATTTTATACAATGTCCCAGACTGAGCATATATGAGGTCTAGTTGTTGGGATTTGAAAATAGATTCTTCCTTAGATTTTACTCCGAATGTAGAAACGTCCTTCGAAATATAAGGAAATAAGGACTTAAGGAACCACTCCAATAGAAACTCTGGAGGAATGTAGGCTTTGAACTCTTCCGTCTACGCCACTCTTGGATATGTTCTGATATATGTGTGGCCTTATCTTGGCGGAAGGCTGACAAAATTTCTATCCCAACATCGTAACGAACTGACAAATGGAAGTGGTTGAGAAATAGAAAAACCATCTGATTGAAGTTTCCATATGTTCCCCCTGGTAGCTCAA
Source organism: Picea glauca (assembly GCA_000966675.3). NCBI lineage: Eukaryota > Viridiplantae > Streptophyta > Pinopsida > Pinales > Pinaceae > Picea > Picea glauca. The sequence continues at coordinate 468,255 of JZKD02S1097906.1, read as the reverse complement.
TGTACCACTTTGGAGCAACCCACATGAGGGTGCGTTGAAATAGCCTCAAACGAATAAAATCACCATTAAGGGAGTTAGATGAGCACCAAACATGAAAAGTAGTGACATGATCACCCGGATCCTCACCAATCCTTCCTTCGAATTTTGGAATGTCTGAAGGGACCTTTGTGGGGACAGGGGGCCATAACGGATTGTGACACACATGGTTGTTCATTAATTTTGACAAATCTGACAGATTAAGCGTGGCCAGAAAAGGGAGTGATGGTTGTGGCGTCTGAGCCCATGCTCCCGAGAAATATTGGTGTTGAGGGATTGCATGTGTTAAGCCCTAAATAGTGGCACATTACCCCTTAATTGGGGAATATTACATTAGTAATGTTATTTTATTTATGTTGGCTTGGGTCCATTATTTGTAATTTTACCTCCTAGTCTCCTATATATACCAAGGAGACATTTTCATTTGGAATGATCTTGTACTTGGACATTTATGTGGTGTACAAGGAGGTTGCCCCCTCGAAGAGGCTTATTATCTGAAATTATCTCTTTTTCAAGGCATTGAGTACTTATTTTGAGGTTTTTCTATGCTATATTGATATTTGGTTCTTAACATATGGTATCAAAGCTCAAGGTCTTGGGGTTTTGCTGCTACATCTGAGACACCTTGGATTTTTCTCTATAAGTTTTTTTCTACAAAGTTTCAGAAGGAACACCTTGGAGGATATTTATTATACAGATCAAGGTACGTTGGGTTCAAATTTCATCTCCTGAGGCCTTATACTTTCGGAGATACGACCTGTGTAAGATAGGGTTCTGGTATCATCCTGAATTGAGTCATCCTAGAATTTTCGCTATAATTTTTTTGTAACATTTTAGACCCTTAAATATGGAGGCTATTCACAAAAAGTATTAAGGTATGTGTGATAAAACTTTCAGCTTTTGGGTCATCTTACATTTGTAGATACACCCTGTCGAAGATAGAGTATCTGACTAGTCCTATTGACTACTCTCAAGCAGGTGTTTTAGGTAAAACAATCATAACTTCTTCCTAGAGAATCCAAATTGAGTGAGACTTGTTGCATTGGATAGTGGACAGTTCATAGTAGTTATGGTACAATTTTCAGAATTTTATAACAATTATTTTATGTGGGGCATGCTATACAAGTGAGATATTTTGGAAAGGAAAAAAATCAGCAAGCTGTGGAGAAGTTACCGTAAATTCCACTTGGCACATCCAATTTTGATCAGACCTGTGGCATTGCAGAGAATAAATATTAGAGAACTACAAAAAATAAATTTTTATACCCAGAAGGGCCGAAACTTTGGAGATGCAACAAAAGAAAGATTGTCTACCAGAACCACCTCAAAATCAAGGTTTAAAAGTGATACCTGGCCAACATGTCAGCCAAAAAGGGAACTTCTACACCAAATAAGCCTCCAAAAAGTCCTACTTGGACTCTTGATGAAGGTGAAGAAATGCATAGGGACATCAATGAATTACAATAGAATACAATGACAAAAGATGAACTACAAGGGATGATGTATTCAACTGAAGCTAAATTGGAGGCAATAATGGATACTAAGATGGATAGTTTAGAAAGGGAGATCATGGAAGGATTGAAAAATTTCCTAATAGAGAGGACACTTGAAAGTGAAATGTATCCCAGGAATTTCATAATGAGGACACAAGGAAGATGAATCAAGAATGGAGAAACTCCAACTTTGGGTTGAAGACCAACCACATTCATAAGATCGATATGAGGAATTTTGATGGCAAGGACCCAATCACATGGATACTTTAGACGGATCAAGTATTTTATCTACATAATGTGCCACATACACAAAAGGTATTAATTTCTTCTTTATATTTATAACCCAATCAATTTGTATGGTATCGATGGATTTATTCTCACAAATCACTCGTCACTTGGACAATTTTCATGGAATAAATGATAGCACACTATGAGGATACAAGGAACAATACCTTCTATATCCAATTGATCATTCTCAAGCAAAAGGATTTAGTTACAGATCACATTGAGAACATCCAATGATTGAATATAAAGGTAACAGATATTCCATATGAGCACTTGATTGATGTATTCATTGGAACTTTAAAGGATAGCATTCAACATGAGGTTCACCTTTGGGAACCCAAATCATTGGAGAATGCATTTAGGGTGGCAAGAAATGTTGAAAGTAAAAATATGCTATGGCTACTAGAAGGACCAATCCTAACATCTATCGAGAGATAATGCTCCTTATTCTAAAACACCTCAACCTACAAGGTTGAAACCTCAACAATTGGAGGAAAGAAAATAAAAAGGTGTATGCTTTAATTGTGACAACAAGTACAGTAAGGGACATAAGTGTGGTGAGAAGAAATTATTCTACATAGATTGTGAATAGGAAGAAGAAGAAGAAGAAGAACAATCTCAAGATGAAAACATAGAAGCGATTTCTTCTGAAGAGTCAACTCCCACAATATCGTGTAATGCATTGGCTGGAATTAACACTCCTTAGACCCTCAAGACCAAAGGATATATCAAAAATAAAAAGGTAAAAGTCCTAATTGATTCTGGTAGTACTCATTATTTCATTCACTATAAATTATC
>JZKD02S1097906.1:454740-465593 GCA_000966675.3 Picea glauca | reverse complement strand
AGTTTCAAGTAATGATTGTAGATGGAGGAACTATCAATTTCTCAGGAAAATGCAATAAGATCAATCTTACTATGGGGGAATATGTAATTAATAGTCCAATGATTTCTATACCCATCGGTGGTTTTGATGTCGTACTAGGAATCGAATGGTTACAATCATTAGGAACAATGGCTTTTAATTTTCAAGAACTTTTCATGAAATTTTCATTGGAAGGAAAATAAATTGAGTTAATAGGTATGACAGGGAAACCCAGTAAGGTGATAAGCTCTAATGGCATGAAAAAATTATTAAAAAAGGGGCATCAAGGTGTTATTTCACAACTGTGCTCACTAGATGTTCAAACATCTAAGCCATCTATCCCACTAGATATACAAGCGATCATTGATAAGCATTCCAAAGTATTTGAAGATATTCCTAAAGGTCTTCCACCCACTCGAAATCATGATCATGATATTCACCTAATTCCTGGGAGTGTTCCTCCTAACATTAGGTCGTACAGATACCCTTATGCCCAGAAGAGTGAAATTGAGCATATGGTTGAAGAAATGTTAGAGGATGGCATTATTAGACCTAGGAAAAGTTCTTACTCTGCACCAGTAGTAATGGTATTCAAGAAAAATGGTTCATGGCATATGTGTCCAGATTATAGAGAGCTCAACAAGATCACTATTAAAGATAAGTTTCCCATTCCTGTCATTGATGAATTGTTAGATGACATACATGGAGAAATCTATTTCACAAAGTTGTATCTTCATTCAGGGTATCATCAGATTAGAATGAAGGAAGAAGATATCCAAAAAACAACATTCTGAACTCATGAAGGCCATTATGAATTTTTGGTCATGCCTTTTGGCCTTAAAAATGCACCTTCCACATTCCAAGGGTTGATGAATTCCATTTTCAATCCCTTTCTTCCAAAATTTGTGTTAGTATTTTTTGATGATATACTAATCTATAGCAAGTCTTGGGAGGATCATGTGCGACATGTTGACAAGGTGCTACAACTACTAAAGGAGAAAAAACTATATGCCAAACCATCCAAATGTTTTTTTGGGGTGAAGGAGGTAGATTATTTGGGTCACATTGTATCTCATGAAGGTATCAAGGTATACCCTAACAAGATTAAGGCCATGATGGATTAGCCGATTCCCAAAACATTGAATAATCTTAGAGGGTTTTTGGGTTTGACAGGTTAATACCGAAAGTTTATTTGGAACTATGGGAGAATAGAAACACCTTTAACGAAACTAACTAAGAAGGATGTATTTTCATGGACTCCATAGGCAACTAAATCTTTTGAACAACTTAAAGAGGTGATGTGTAAATATCATGTTTTGACCACACTATATTTCACAAAAACCTTTATTGTGGAATGCGATGCCTCGGGAAATGGAATTGGTGTTGTCCTAATGCAAGAAGGAAGGCCCCTAGCTTTTGAAAGTTGGCCACTGAAGGGAAAGGACTTACACAAACCCATTTATGAGAAGGAAATGATGGAAATACTACATGCATTGAAGAAATGATGCCCTTAACTAATAGGTAGGCACTTCAAAGTAAAAAAGGATCATGATAGTCTTAAATACTTCTTGGAACAAAGACTATCTTCAGAAGAACAACAAAAATGGGTGACCAAGATATTGGGTTATGATTTTGAAATCATCTATAAAAAAGGGAAGAAAAATGTTGTGGCAGATGCACTCTTAAGAAAGGATGAATATGTTGAGGCCTTTCTCTGTGCTATCTCGATCATCCAACCCGATTGGATAATAGAAGCGAGGGATGAATGGAAGAATGAGGAAAATGTGTGGACTCTCATTCAAAGGTTGCAACAGAATTCCAGTGCATCAGATACATTTACATGGAAAAATGATTCATTATGGTACAAATATCACTTATATTTATGTAAGAACTCCCAACTCAAACAAAAGCTACTATTGGAAATGCACACCTCTCTAGTAGGAGGGCACTCAGTATTTTTGAAAAACTACCATAGGGTCAAGAAGGAATTTTTTTGGGATGGCCTTAAAACTGATATTCAAAGGTTTATAGTTGAATGTTTGGTTTTCCAACAAAATAAGGTGGAAACAATTAATACCCCATGACTTTTCCAACCATTAGCCATCCCAAGTCAGTGTTGGGAGGAGGTTTCCATGGATTTCATCACAGGGTTACCAAAGTCTAAAGGAAAGAGTGTAATCATGGTGATTGTTGATAGACTGACCAAGTACACACACTTTTGTGCACTCTCTCATCCCTTCAAATCCAGTACAGTTTCCATCGCATTCATAGAGACAATTCAAAAACTACATGGAATCCCAAATATTATTGTAAGTGACAGAGATCCTATCTTCACTGGACATTTTTGGAAAAACATATTTTCTTGTTTGGGTACTCGATTGGCTCATAGCTCATCCTATCATCCTCATTCTAAAGGACAAACTGAGATAGTGAACAAATTTCTGGAAGGTTACCTTCGTTACTTTGTCTCTGATAAACAAACATAATGGTTCAAATGGTTACCCTTGGCATAATGGTGGTATAACACTTCCTTTCATACTGCAACAAAAATGACACCATTTATGGCACTCTATGGATACCACCGTCCTTCCATCACTTCCTCTCTAAAAGAAAAATCTAAGTTTCAAGCAGTGGAAGATCACATCGAACATCAACAACAAGTTCTCCAAATCTTAAAGGACAACATGACCATGGAACAAAATCGCATGAAACAACAAGCATATCAACATCGTAGTGAAAGATCTTTTGAAGTAGGGGATTGGGTGTTTTTAAGAATAAAACCATACAAACATATGTCCCTCAAGCAAGCCAAGAAGGATAATAAATTATCACCAAAGTACTTTGGTCCTTATAAGGTGTTGCAAAATATTGGTACTATGGCATACAAATTGGAGTTGCCTGCATCCTCACGAGTACACCCAGTTTTCCATGTTTCATTCTTAAAGAAGGTTATAGGTGACAAGATCCTAGTTCAAACTATATTTCCAGAACTTGACGAGGAAGGAAAATTCATATTGGATCCTGAAGCCATCACTAACACAAGAATTCACCAGTTGAGGAATAGATCCATTTCAGAGTATCTCATTAAGTGGAGGAAACTTCCTACTGAAGATTCCACTTGGGAAGATGAGTCTTTTATATAGAAGCATCCAGAATTACTCAAGAGTTGCGGAAAACACTTGTCTGAAGGGGAGGGGAATGTTAAGCCCTAAATAGTGGCACATTACCCCTTAATTGGGGAATATTACATTAGTAATGTTATTTTATTTATGTCGACTTGGGTCCATTAGTTGTAATTTTACCTCCTAGTCTCCTATATATACCAAGGAGACATTTTCATTTGGAATGATCTTGTACTTGGACATGTATGTGGTGTATAAGGAGGTTTCCCCCTCGAAGAGGCTTACTATTTGAAATTCTCTCTTTTTCAAGGAGTTGAGTATTTATTCTGAGGTTTTTCTATGCTATATTGATATTTGGTTCTTAACAACATACCATCCAAGATTCTCGTATATACCATGGCCCTGTCCAATAGGATAATATCCTCCTCTAAATTGATTCATAAAAGGTTGTATGGGAACCATATCGGCAGAAGCGGCATAATGAGGGTTATATATGTTTCCCCCAGTCGAAGGGGGGTCTAGGTTGGGGGGTTACCATAGCATGAAACTAACTCCCTCTAGATGGAACTCTGGAGGACAGAGGTGGATTCTCTATAATAAATGTGTTTGTCAGAATCGACATGGAGGAAGAAGGGATAAAGGATGAAATATAAGAAGTGACTTGTCTGCACGGTTGAGTACTCCATCTAGGAGCATTGAGACTAGGATTAGGCCTAGAAGAAAAAAGAGGCCAACCTCCAACTATAGGTTTTTTTTGGGGAATATGGCCTCCACCAAATGAGAGAGGAGCATATGGAGGAGCCATGCCCCCGGGTCAAAAACTAGGATTTACATTAGCCACTGGAATAGAGGATGAGAGTTGTGCCCTCATGTTTGGCATACCGAATAAGAATGTATTAGAGACTGAAGGTATTGAATAAGAATTGTAACCTGGCATACCAAAAAGAGATATAAAAGGATATGTTCCTATGGGTTGAGTAGAATCAACAGGTTGGGTAGCAGTAGAGGTGGGGATCTCCAGAAAACCAACCATCGAGGTTGAAGGAGTCCAATGAATCCAACTAATGATAGAAGATATAGGAGTCGAGGGACTCCCGGTGACGTTCAGGTTTGAATCAGTACTCATAACTGGATTATCACAAGTCTGGGATGTGGAGATATATGTACCACGTTTATTAACTTTACGCCTTTTAGAAGGAAACTTTGGTAAAGACTTAGGATGCGGTGGTAACTTCAACAAGTGATGAGAGTTGCGAGGAAGGTGGTATTTATCCATGACGACTCAAAAATCGATATATAAAACCAAATCCTAGGGCCAACTAATAATCAGAGAGCACAAAAATAATAAATAAAAAAGGGCCAATACACACAAATAGGATATTGTGTTTGAAAAGGGGCCTCCCTCACTAGAGTAGGTATGTCTCACCCAAGAGGGGCCTAAGGCTCCCTTCAAAATATTGGAGGTATCAGAATCAGTTATAAGGGCTCATGTGGGATTAACAACACAGTCGATCAAATTCCCTTGGGGAGGTAATCCTCCATAAAGGCTGTGTGTTTTCCAACCTGTTAGCACAAGAATTTGCAGCTAGAAGAGGCCTAACTACCAAAGTTTTGGGTTTTTTCTAAAGTGTTAACTCCCTCAATGGTAAAGAGCACAAACTACTATACTGCCAAGACACCTAAACACAATGGGTTTGACACTATAAAAGGCCACCAACTTCTCTTCACATGTTCAATATTGAAGGCGTTGTGTTTTGACATTTCTACCTAAACCTGCACATAGGCGCAACATAAGTGGCTCTACCTACAGGTGTTACCTAATATTTCTAGCAAAAAATGAATTGTGCAAATATTTCTAGTCACTAACTGGAAACTTGGATTTTGAACAATTGAAAAGGTATTTTTTAAACTTGGAGGATTTTTTTGTTCATAACATGCCAAATAACAAAAACCTCTCTCAGTTTTTCAAAATGTGTTATGGTTTGAGAGATATTAGACATAGAAGTGGCGCTACCCAAATGTTTTACAGCGGCGCTACCTAATTTCATGTAGCGGTCACGATTTTGATATTCTCCTTGTTGGGAGGTTGCCACATGTCAAGGAGAGTTAGAATAACTTCTCAAGGATCAGTTAGATGTCAAGGGACACCTGTACCTAAGATTTAGCTCCAACAAAGGCCACATGCAATGAGGTGGAGACATTTTATTAATGACTTCCAACAAATTCCTGAAAATTAGCAGTTTGTTGGATTTTTGTCTCTTTGATTGTTGCCACCTATCTCCAAGGCTTAGAATCCAATGGAGGTGATGGGATTCGACCTCCTTAGTTCATTTAGATTCTATTGTCTATTTAAAGAAGGAAATATCTCTTGGGAAAAAAGGATGGATGAGACAAGAGAGGCTAGAGAGAGTAGGGGTAGGGCGTTTTTCTATGTATGTTCATTTGTAAGCCTGTGGGCATTTTATGATTGTAAGAATTAATGCTATTGGAGACTCATGAGAGCTGTGATTTCAAATTGTAATTCTTCTGTTTATATTTATTCTTATTTGAATATATTGTAGATTTGAGGATCAAAGGTTGTTAATGATTTATGGATCCCTAAGCAGCAGAGGATCTATTGTATTTTTCCCATCAGTCATTGTTTATATTCAAGTATTTGTTGATTCATTAAATTGAGAGGATCTTTGTTTAGTGAACATTCTACCTTATGTTTTTCTTCTTCATTCTTCCACTTATCAGCATATAATCTTGTTTGCTATTGAGAAACTTTTGTGCCTTCGATGAGTAGGATGTTTTTGACTCCATTGCCCATTGGTGTAGCCTACTGATCTATAGTTTGCAACCCTTTCTCTTGCTTTATCCATCTTGTTGATCCACCTATTCAAAACCAAAATTATCTTTTACATTATGATGGGTGTTGAGCTTACACTTTAGCATTCAAAGTGTGACTCAGTGCTAACATTTTTGGCGTCGCTGTCGGGGACAGATTTGAGCAGATTGAAAATCTCCCTAGGAAGCACAACATTGCATAGCTCCAGCTTTAGATGGTGAGTGAAGTTGGACACCTTCAAGACTGCACATTCACCATGGTGACTCCATTGTTCAGAATATGTTGGTGACTCCACTGGGGATGAGAAAAATCAAATGGCTATGAAGGTTATCCTGTCCAAGAGGTTTTCTCCACTCAATTTCTCGGCCATAGATGGTTATCCACATCCTATGCATAAAATTGATGAATGGAAAGATCTTTTTCCCAGATTTTATGAAGGTGAGGATGACAACCCTTTTGAGCATGTTCATGAATTTCATGCTTTGATGCAACAACTTAACATCCATCATGAAGATATATTGATGAAAATGTTCATGTATTCATTGGAAGGCGATGTGAGGCAATGGTATACAACACTCCATGCTTCTAGTATTTCCTCTTTGAAGGACTTTCATGATGTTTTTTATTCTCATTGCAAGATAATTTATCCATCTGAGAGACTTTTTGAGAATTGTTGTGAGGGCTATGCATCATATATTCAAGATTCAACAAGTGATTCATCTAGTAGTGATGATGAAGGGGATGATTATAGAGAGTAGGACTTAGATGATGAGTTTCATTATGCTTTTCCTAAATTTGAAGAACAAATGCATCATTCATTTCAAAATCTAGGTCCCCAAGAGAAAGATCAATATGGACAATCCAGCATTTCCCTTTCTCCTCCTTTTCTCAATTCTTTAAGTCAAGAGGTCATCTTAGGTTCATATTTATTTCATCATGAGAATAGTGTTGCATCTTGTCATGAACAAATTCATATATTTCCAATTGTTGTTGTAATCCCTCCTATTGTTAATGAACCAGTGTGCCATGATTTTCCAAGTTTTGATGACTATGAGGATGTTTTCACTGAACAACCAGTTGTCCCAGCTATTGTACTAATCCCCTCATCCATTAATAGTCAAATGGTCATTGATTCACCTTTGTATGATGGTTATGAAGATGATTTCCATGAACAATCTGTTGAAGACCTTATATCAGAAAGGTACCCTTCCCATCAAAGCAACAATAGCTTGTTTCAACCCTCATGTCATATTTTTGTTGCTGAAAAAGAAGGAGAAGATGATAATCTAAGTTTAGAAGGTAAAAAACTAAGAAATTGGGACCATAAGCCAAGCTGTGATGAATATCTCTCACAATCATAAGATAATATAGAAGAATGTAGTTTCCCAAGCACTTCTAAATGTGTTGAACTGCCCTATCAACCCCCTATTCCTCTTAAAGACACAAGTACAGTTTCATCAAGAAGACAAGATCAAATGCCATGTGATTAGACGAGAAAGATTGAAATTAAAGAAAGACAAGCATCACTATGCCTTTTTCCTAATACACCTCATGACCAGGAGTGGACCAAGGCCATATACATTGAGGATGAATCAGAAAATCAACAAGACATACAACAACGAAGCATAGTGGAGGAAGGACCTAATGAAATACTTTTTCTTTTTACACAAAGCAATGTCGCAGGGGCAAGTATTGATGATGTTTTTCATGATCCAATTGCAACCTGTCTGCAAGCAAAAAGTGGGCCTAGGCTCATTGATTTCTTGAATGGAAAGTGTATTTCCAAATGTTTCTTTGATGTTCCTTCAAGTAAGAATTATCTCTGGTATCTCTAGTGCTTAAGGAAGCACATTTCAAAGATTCAAACAGTTGAAAAAATTATGAAATGGCTTCATTGGTTGTTTCATGTAACTTGAATGCTTCATTTTCCCAATAATTAGAGTAGGTGTGTGCATTAATATTGTTGAACAAGCATCATTTTCATCATTTTTTTCAGTTTCAGTTTTCATTTGCATTCAGTTTCAGTTGAAGGTCACAGATCAAAGAAGATTGCAGAGGTTAAAGGTTGGGAGCATCCCTAGGATAAGGCACTGGAACTACAAGAGTTCTTAGAGCCTCATAGGGAGAACTCTATCCCCCATGGAGCCTATGTTAGCACAATAATTTTCATCTAGAAAAGGCCTAACTATCAAAGTTTTGGGTTTTTTCTAAAGTGTTAACTCCCTCAGTGGTAAAGAGCACAACCTACTATACTGCCAAGACACCTAAACACAATGGGTTCGACATTATAAAATATGACCAACTTATTTGCACATGTTCAATATTGAAGGTGTTGCGTTTTGACATTGATACCTAAACTTGCACACAGGCACAACATAATTGGCGCTACCTACAAGCGCTACCTAATATTTCTGGCAGAAAATGAATTGTGCAGAGTTATTTTACCATTTTTTATTCACTACTGTGAAACTTGGATTATGAACAATTGAAAAGGTATTTTTGAAAAATGGAGGAGGTTTTTGTTCATGACATGCCAAACAACAAAAACCTCTCTCATTTTTTCAAATTTTTTTATGGTTTGAGAGATATTAGACATAGAAGTGGTGCTACTCAACTGTTTTACAACGGCACTACCTAATTTCCTGTAGCGGTCACGGTTTTGATATTCGCCTTGTTGGGAGGATGCCACATGTCAAGGAGGGTTCAAATGACTTCTAAAGGATCAGTTAGATTTAAAGGGAAACTTGAACCTAATATTTAGCTCCACAAAAGTCCACATTCAATGAGGTGGAGACATTTTATTAATGACTTCCAACAAATTCCTGAAAATTAGCAGTTTGTTGGATTTTTGTCTCTTTGATTGTTGCCACCTATATCCAAGGCTTAGAATCCAATGGGGGATATGGGATTCGACCTCCTTAGTTAATTTGGATGCTATTTTATATTTAAAGAAGGAAATATCTCTTGGAGAAAAAGGATGGATGAGCCAAGAGAGGCTAGAAAGAGTAGTAGGCAATTGTTTTGTGTATGTTCATTTGTAAGCCTGTGGGAATTTTATGATTGTAAGCATTACTGATATTGAAGACTCATGAGAGATGTGATTTTAGATTGTAACTCTTCTGTTTATATTTCTTCTTATTTGAATATATTTCATATTTGAGGATCAAAGGATGTCAATGATTTATGGATCCCTAAGCAACATAGGATCTATTGTATTTTTCCCATAAGTCATTGTTTATATTCAAGTATTTTTTGATTCATTAAATTGATAGGATATTTTTTTAGTGAACATTATACCTTATGTTTTCCTTCTTCATTCTTCCACTTATCATCATATAATCTTGTTTTTTGTTGAGTAGTTTTTGTGCCTTGGATGAGTAGGTTGTTTGTGACTCCATTGCCCATTGGTGTAGCCTATTGATCTATAGTTTGTAGCCCTTTCTCTTTATTTATCCATCTTATTGATCCACCTATTCAAAACCAAAATTATCTTTTACATTCTGATGGGCATTGAGCTTACACTTTAGCAGTCAAAGTGTGACTTTCAGTGCTAACACAACCCTTATCTGACTTAGGGTACCTGCAGAATAACCCTTGCAAGTAACCTATGTGGCTACCTATGTCAAGCAACTAGAGTCACCACAATATAATCAATGCGCAGGCAAACAGTCGCAAGTCTGTTCCATCATATGGTTAGGGTAACAAAGCCCGAAATCTTGAAAGTACCGCCTCTCATGGAGGTAAAGGTTCTAGCAAGACCCCCAAATACGAATAGAACCCCAAAAATATCTCTGACGCTAAGAAGGTATTAGAAGGCTATCTTTGAAACCAACTTCATGGGACCTCATGCTTAACTCCAGTGTGAGTGAAGCCTCCTGATGTCGCTAATTTCACAATGAGTTTCACCACCCCCTAGTTAGACACATATGTTTAGTTTAATATCCTTGGAGAATTTTACTCACAAAATCCTATTCCAAGGCCATATGTCCTATACTTGTTTGTGTACACTTGAAAAATAAAATTGTTTCTAATCAATTTTAATTAATCAATGTAAATTTTAATGGCTTCTGCTTACTCAAAAAGTGTGGTCGTGAAACTGATGGTATTACGACTCAACATATAAAAGAAGTGAATATAAAAACACTGCTAAGTACTATTCTTGAGTTTCAAAGAGATGGTATGCTTTTGAATGCAAATTTTCTAATTAAATGTATACAATTTCAATGAAATACAATCTCTCCACATGTGTCAAAATCAATGTGAAGTAATCAAAAGAGAAAATTCCATAATGCAAAATAAGATTTATTTATTTATTTTCGATATAAAGAAAATAAAATTCAAGGAATGAATATCAGCTTCACATCCAAATCCTACTACAATAAAAAAGAGACAAGCCAAGAAGGATATCGAGAAGAAAACACTCAAACCAATGTCCAAGGAAAACCAATGAAAAAAATGATGAGAAAGAATACCACCCAAAAATCCAACAAGAAGAAGGTTTCCTATCACCAAGCTGGGTATCAAAGACTCCGAACGACATTTGGTTCTGAAATACCATGGGGCTCTACACAGATCCATCCAAACTAAAATAGATTTTCTGGACATCTCATCACTCGGTGCTACTTATCGATATGTTGTTAAAATCGAGCAGAAATTTAAGCACCAGAAAAAATGAGAGTTAGGGTCTACAAATCCGCAAAAACCAAAGTATGACAATGACAACCCTAACAAACAGTCTCTCGAAAACCATTCCAAGACACAGGGAAATAAGGGTCACGGGAAGACAAAGAAGGACACTGGAAAATGGTGTGATTTCCACAAAATCCCCTGGCACAACACCGATGAATGTCGCTCAAAACATTCATTGGTGGTCGAGATCAAAG
>JZKD02S1097906.1:440543-454068 GCA_000966675.3 Picea glauca | reverse complement strand
GTTGACGTATCAACTACCCCCATCGGGGCCCACAAACCTTTTGGCTTTTCATCTTCCGGGGTTAGGGTTTTGGATTTTACTTATGTTAAAAAGGCCCTTAGAGCCTCATTGTAATTGTCATATTCTCACATATGCGAGTAGCTATCACATCTCTTCTCAGAGATAAGCTACCACCATTCTAGCGAGTCTTTCACTCTGTATTTTACAGTCTCTGTACATTTATTTCATTAATAGAAATTATGTATTACTGTATATCTGTGACTCTTGTTTTATTTCTGCTATATCTCTGTTATATTGTTGTCTCTCTTGCAATATCTCTAAATATTTATGTGTTATATCTCCGCTCTCATTTCGTGCCGAAAATAATAAGGATCAACAACCCTTGTCGCCCTTGGTTGGGTAATTTTCTCACTTCCTCTCATCAATGACATTATCCACCAAACCCGAGTATCGTATAGTCCATACACCTTTTTGATCTCTATGTTTGTCCATTTTTGTCAGGCCTCTAGCACAAATTACCCTTGTCTAGTCGTCCCCCTGACACTAGAGCCAGTTTTACGGTTGCTGCCACTTTACACATCTCCCCAACCAAGGGAAGTCTTGAGTCTTACCACATCTTGACTTCGTCCATGTACCTCATCAGTTCCTTCTCTCATCCAGTGGATTTCACAAATCCCTTTGCTTCTTGGAGTCGCGTCTCCCTTTCTATCGACATCAACACAGTTTCCAGAAGGGCGATAGTATCTTGACTCTCATTACTGTTACAATAAGGAGTCTCAAACGACACAAAGAAAACCACCATTGTTCTCTTCTATCATTGACCCCCCTAACATTCAACTTCAACAACTATTTCATGTTACGGTGAGTCTTACTTTGTGACTATTGCAGTTGTTTTATCTTAGACGAAGACCTCTGGAAATTGATAGACTATCAATGTCTGCACGTTATCAACACTTCTCACAGGTGTCCTTATCCTTTTTTCAGAGTTTTGTTCACCATCAAAATTGTCCTTAACCTTTATCAAACCACCCCCTAGGGCACTGCAATCATCTACAACAACACATAGCTTCAGTTACTATATCACACATTTTTTGAGTTACACGACACGAGCATGGGGCATGCCTGCCTCATTTGTACACAGTTCTCTTTTTCCATGCCTCGAGAAAAGTTTGGATCTTACAGGTTCACCTCTCCTTCCAATGGATTTCTCTTGACAATCAAAACAATGATATTTCTTACACAGGTACTCTCAGTAGAAGAAACAATGATTAATTTTGGCTATATGTATGGTCCTAACCTCATCCATCAGGGGGCATCTATTATCACTGAAATTTCATCTGCAAATGGTTACAAGAATCTAGCATCTTCAAGACACATATTAATTCAGCTATGGACCAAAAATGAATTTCCAAAATGTCCAAAACTATACAATTAGAAATAAAATCAGCATGCGCTGAGACTACATAGAGAGCACACACACATGTGCCATTTAGAAACGCAAGAAAAAGCACACATGTGCACGATGCGCGAATATGAACGCAAAAAAACGTGCATCTCTCAAAACGGTGCATTTATGATATTGGTTGGCCTCCCACCCACTTCTGGTTCAACTTCCAAGCCGATTTGACATCCAAATCTCAGTTGAATCTAGCTGGGTGGCTGGTCAAAGACCTAAGGGTGCCCTAAATGCCCCCTTGTTCACACTAAAAGTTGGTTGAATAATGCCTCAAAGTTATTCTATAAAAGGAAGCCACGGGTGCTCTATATTTTCAAGGAATTCATTTGTATTGTTATGCTATTGATATTCTCTTGGAGGATCCTCTTTCCTCATCAAGACTATGCTAGCACCATTTCACTTAGCCATTCATATCACCTCTAGAATGAATGTGCTTTGGATTCTCTTCACCATTTCATCCTAGTTCCTCATTTGTAAGAAGAGCTCAATATTTGGGGGTCCAAGAGACTTCTCTTGGAGGAAGAGGGGACCCAAAGTTTCCCTCTCTCTTTAGTGTTTTCTTTCCACTAATACAATCCTTTCATTGGTGGCATGAGTCATGTTTGTTCCTTGTTCTTATGTTCTTATGCACCACAGTTTAATTGTTCTTATCATTCTTAGATTAATTCTTTGTTTATCTTTTATGCTTAATTTTTCTAACCCTTTCCTTAACTGTTGTCTTTCCTAGCTACCCAACTGGGCTTGTAAGCATCTCTATTTTTCCCATTTAGGGGACAAAAGAGGTGCAACAATCATGCCCTTCAAGTATTTCCCTTCCAAATCCTTTGGTTCTACATCTCCTCCATCTGTGACAGTCTTGACCTCATATGGTCCCAACCAAGGCATTCTGAACTTTCCTAGATGTTGAAAAAACTTGTTGTCATATAGTAGGGCTAGGTCTCCTTCCTTGAAAAATTTTCTCTTGATATTTCAGTCATGCCAAGATTTTTCCCTTGCTTTCTATACTTCTTGGTGAAATCCTGCTAGAATCCTATCTGCTTCCATGCTCATCAACTGACTTAACCTTTCTTTTGTTGCGTCGCATTTTTTCATGTTTGTAATTGTTGCAACACACAGACTTGGTACCAAGAATTCTAATGGCTCCACTACTTCTTGTCCATACACCAATCTAAATGGTGTCTTCACTGTTAGCTTCTTACAGGTATTTCTATATGCCCATAATACTGTTGGTATCTTTGAATCCCATTCGTCCCTATTAACATTGCAAATCTTGGTTTGGGCATTCTCTAGAATATTGTTGAAGGTTTGCACTGTTCCATTTTCCTGAGGATGGTATTGCGTACTTTTCTGATGGTAGACCTCGAATTCCTCATTCAACGCTCTGATAGTGCTATTAATAAAATGAGTGCTCTGATCACTCATCAGGATCCTTGGACATCCAAATCTGGTGAGCACATGTTCAAACATGAAGTGTGTTGTTGTATTTGCACTGCAGTCTTTAACTGGTGCTTCCTCTACCCATCTTGAGAGGTATTTTGTCACAGTGATGATGCATCGTGTGCCTGATCTTCTTGTGGGTGGGTGAATTGGCCCAACAAAACCAATAGCCCATTTTTCAAACACTTGTAGCATTAGTTGTGGGTATAGGGGCATCTCATCCCATCTGTTTGGTTTTCCAACACTCTGAAAAAAATCGCATTTTTTACAGAATTCCTTTGCACCTCGATGAATATTTGGCCACCATAATCCTTCATGCAATTCCTCATGTGCGGTATATTTTCCAGCATAGTGTCCTCCCCTATTCCTTCATGGGCTTATGCCAGTATCCTAGGCATTTCGTGTTCTATCGCACATCTTCTCAATATGTTGTCTGCCCCCATTTTATATAAGTGTATGGAAATCGACTGGTAGCCAGTTGTTCGTACAACTAGATTCTTCCTCTGCGCGGTGTTAAATTCTTGTGGTGTAGTCCCTGTACTTAAATACTCAATAATGTCAGCAAAATAATCATCTGTAACCTGAACTGAAAATAATTGCACCTCAGGGAAGGTATCCTCTAAGTTTGTAGGATCCTCACCATTGGTGACCCTTGATAAGTGATCAAGTCCTGCGTTCAGCTTCCCTGGTTTCACTATGACTTCAAAGTCAAATTCTTGAAACAGTAGTAACCACCGACAGATTCTCCCCCCGAACATTGGATTGTTGACTAGGTACTTAAGAGATGAATGATCTTTGAACATCTTAAAGTGTTTTCCAAGTAGGTAATGCCTGAACTTTTGAAGTGCATATACCATTTCCAGACCTTCTAGCGCTGTAGTGTTGTAGTTTTGCTTGGAGTCTGACAGTTTTCTTCTTGCAAATGTTATGGGGTGATCCAAATCCCCTACTCTTGGTTTTGCTAGAATAGCTCCCAGGGCTATGGCTGATGCATCTACATGCACATGGAATGTATTCTCCCAATCTATAAATACTAAGATGGGTGTTGTGACCATGTTCTCCTTCAGGGTGTCCAATCCTTTCTGACAACTCTCATTCCACTGGAATTATTATCCTTATTAAGTAATTTATCCATCGGTGTCGTGATCTACACATACCCTTTGATAAAAAATTTGTAATATCCTGTATGTCCTAATGTGGCCCTCCTTGGTTCACAATTAATGCAATCTTTTCCAGATCCACGATCAGACCTTGTCTTCATACTATGTGACCCAATAAAATTCGGAAGGGTGTTCCAAATATACATTTCTTAATGTTCAAGTATATTTGGTAATTCCTGCATCTTTCCAACATTAGCCTCAACACCTCTACATGATCCTTCAATAGGTTGTACACTGTCCAATCATCCAAATATACTTCTAGAAACTGATGGATGGATTATTTGAAGGACGCAATGACTACTCTGGATAAAAGTGTTGGTGAATTTTTCGGTCCAAAAGGCATGACTGTGTACTGGTAGGATCCCCATTCTGTTGCAAAGGTAGTCTTGTGTCGATCTTCTGGTGCTATCTTGATTTGGTGGTATCCCAAGAATCCATCAGTGAATGAGTATGATTCCTGGCCTCCCACATTTTCTAGGACTTCATCTGTAAAGGGTGAGGGGAAGGGGTCATGTAGGCAAGCACCATTGAGCTTTCTCAGATCTACACAGATTCTTATGCCTCCTTTATTTTTTTCCTGAACTACCATGGGGCTTATCCATTTTTATTCTTCTACTAGTTCTATGATTCTTGCTTCTAGGATTCTGTCGATTTCTTCTCTAACCCTCTTCTTATAGATAGGGTCCAATCTGTAAGGCCTTTGTGTGATAGTTTGTTATAGTAATATTTGCCTCACCATTGCTATCTTTCACAGAGGGCCTTTTTCCATCTCCCTATGCAGACTTGTCATCCCTTTTTGATGAATCCAGAGACAAAAATATACAGTTTTCCACATATGCGCTCCCTATATGCTATACAAGATGCATATATGGTGGTTGCTTCAGTACAACCTGCATACATCAGGATTTGTGCTAGAAAATACAAAATGAAGTCGGGTTTCCATGTCACGAAAGGATATCTATGATCCTTGGCCTTCCATATACTGGAAACATTCTGAATCGGCCCTTCAGTTGCATTTGAAGGCTATAAAAGCACAATTACGAGATATGGAAAAGGAGAAAGCTTTCAACTTTGAGAGAAAAGTTACTCTAGAGAAATTAATTCATATTGAGTCTACATCCCTTTGTCCCTCAAGTCTGAACACAATCATCAGCCCCCAAGCTCTTTCCCTACTGTTGAGAGAACCTCATTGACTCTCTCCTATGAGCTTGCCTTTGGTGGAGGATTGAAGTGGTGGAGTCCCAGTTGGAAGGAAATTGATTTCTTGGTTTCAAACCATGTCGACACAGAAGTCTATAATGTTGTCACTTCTGCTGATCAATTATTAATAGAAATACTCATTTCCCGTCCTATTGGTATATTGCAAATATATGATTATTATCCATGGGCATGTTTGTAATGTTTATTAATGGATTATGCTATCTGATGTGCTAACCCCTTATATCATCACTATATACTTTCTTTCCTCGTTTGTTAAGAACTTATTGCAGGCGTAAAGATTTGGGTCGAAGTTATCAATGGTGGAACATCATCAAATGTTGGATCAAGGTAGGCCTCTTTCTTATCTTGCACATTAGTTTATATAGCATACGTTGGAATTGAGTTGATTTCTAAAGTCATACCTGTCTGTTGTGGTTTACCCTTGGCCATAGAGAGTTTTTCCCTCGTAATAGAAATGGCGACCATACTGGGGATAGATCTTCCTTCTAAGGGTTGAAGTACTTTTTCTTATTACATTGCTCTTTTTCCTTTGTGTTTCTTGTTATATCATTGCTTGACAGATTCTGTTCACTCTGCGTCTGAGTTTTTAGCCTTCTTGCCCTTGCCTGGCCTTTTTTTAAATCCTATATGCTCCTTTTTCCTTGACAGTCGTGTAAACCCACTTGTTGTCTCACTGCAGGATGCGTATATACGCCCTATTCTCCTAAACAATTGCGTATATAAATTCCCTTTGCTTTTTTTCTTGGTTTAGTGATTGTTGGGTGGGATTTGATGATTGTTGAGCCTTCTTAGTTCTCTTTAGTTCCTGTTGATCTTATCTGGGTTGACGGGAAACCTGTTGGGAGTTGAATTTTTGGGCGTATTCTTTCTCTTTGTTTTTCATTTTTTGGTTGTCCTTGAACCCTGGGGTGATTGCCTAGTTTCTTGGTATTTTGCTTGATTTATTTTGTTTATACACAGTCGAATTTCTATATCAGGTTGCTTTTTAGTCCATACATTTTCTCTTTAATATATTAAAAGTACAATAAAATAACCATTTTTCATTGGTTAGCATTTTTGTCTTTGAACCTTTATCATTAGCTTAGTCCATTTAGAGAAAGATTGCATTTTACTTCTGAATTGTAGAGTTGAAATTGAAAATTGCATTGGTTTTATTAGCATATCATTCATTGAAAATTTAAAGATAGACTTTGCATTATATTCATATTATTTTTCTTGTAGAGTCATAACATCATGAGTTTTTCTTCCATACCCTTTTGAGTAATCATGACCAATAAAATTTACGCTTTAAACTAAAATTTATTAGTCACGGTTTTATTTTTAGGGTGCACAAACTAGTCTAGGATTTAATGCCTTGGAATAGGATTTTTGTGAGTAAACTTTTCCAAGGAAATTAAATCAACATATGTGTCTGAGACAGGGAGTTGAGAATTCCATTGTATAATTGGTAAGATCAGGAGGCTCCGCTCACACCGGAGTTAATCACGAGGTTTCACAAAGTTAGTTGAAGGGATAACCCCTGGATACTCACCTAGCATCAGAGATATTTCTGTGGATTTATTCATATTTGGGGATCTTGCTAGTACCCGTACCTCTATGAGAGGCAATGATTTCAAGGTTTCGGTCTTTTCTACCCTTCCCATATGGTGATTCGGACTTACGAATGCTCGCATGTGCATCGATTATACAGTGGTTTATTAGTTGCTTGACTTAGGTATCTCATAGGTTACTTGCAGGGATTATTCTGCTTGTACCCTGGATCAGATAGGGGTCGGACAACACACAGCCTTTATGAAGGATTACCTCTCTGGGGGGATCTGACCGACTGGTTGTTAATCCCACAAGGGCCCCTATAACTGATTTTGTTACCTCCAAAATTTAGCGGGGAGTCTCAGGTCCCTCTTGTACAAGACATACCTTCTTTAGCGAGGGAGGCCACTCAGGCACCTTAGCCCGTTTGCATGCATATTGGCCATCTGAATTTTGGTATGCTCTTTGACTACTAGTTGGCCTTAGGATTCTATTTTGGGTTTAATCATTATGGATAGTGGAGTTTCTTTCGCTCCCTCATTCACTTCGACCCACCCCATGATGCCTTCTCATGTCATGGGGATGGGCCCTTCCACTTTTTACAATGGTATGCATAACTACAACGCTTAGTCCACACCTTAGGTCCCTAGTCATTTTTCTGTTGATATGCCTTCCCCCGTGCAATACTATCCCTGGCCCACATATATAAATCCTAGCCTTGGATCCAGGGGCACCATGGCTCTAATTCCTACTTCTTCATTCGACATGAGTCATGCCCCTATGGGAGGTTGGAACCTTCCCCTTTATGGATCCAATTCTAGCTATGCTTTATCAGGAGCCAGTACTTAGATGGGTTCTTATCCCACTTATTACACCCCACCCATGTATCATTCATCCTCCATGTCAGTTCCTTCGAACACGTTTTCCATGACAGGTCATCAAGTACCCCCACGTCTTGCATATGGGGAGAATCAATTTTACGGTTCGGGCTACCCTCTTTACAGGACCCCTTCACAAGAGGGCAACATATATCCTCACTCGAATAATTCTTACCATACCTCGGTCTATTCGCAGACCTCAGTGATGATGCCCATCCAAACATCTTCGGACCATTTTGACATTGGCCACCACTTTTCTGGACGGGGACAAGGGGTAAGCTAGGATCCTTCCTAGCTTGCAATTTTTTAGAATCAATATTTCCCTGAAACTTGGAATCAAATGCCACAATCTATTGCCAACCTAGTCACTATCAGTCATACTGGTGCTCCATCACCAACCTCTTCTAGTCATGTCGGATATGGGTCGACGTTTTCTACAAACTATGGCGACAACTTTCCCCCAACCTCTGCAATTTATGTTGGGGGCACCATCCTTTTTACCCCAAATCATAGCTTTGTCACGTCTCCAGCCTCTATTCATCATGCAAGAGATGACTCTCTTTCCCCTGCTAGTTACATAGAGAAGCTTAGACGTCTCAGATGTAAGCCTAAATTCCTTTACAGGACTTGCGAAGGAAGTCACCTTACTCATTTATTCCCAACTACTGTCGGGATACCAGAAGCGTGGGGCTCACCCAAGAGCCCTTAAAATTCTGAGGCATTCGTGGTTTCTCCTCACACAACTTCTCCTTTGATCGTCTAAGTGGTTTCACTGATGCAATCTTCTCCAGACCTCACCCCCTTTGTCGAGGGTGAAGCGTCTCCTACCCCCATCACTATGCATCCTCTTCAACCTATAATTGATGAGGTGGCCACACCAGTGAAATATATGGTCAACCCTACTCTCCCTAAAGAGAGTTATGCACCTTTCATTCATGTCATCGATATTTCAAATCTTCCCCCTTCTGAGCGAGAGAGATTTATTCTTTCCCCGAATGCTCTCCCTCCAAGTCCTGACGAGGTTCCCTTCGATAGGGACGACCTAATGGGGAATCACATACCCCCACCTATGTCTTTTCCATTAAGAGAGATTATTTGAACCATCACAGAGACTTTATCCTCCGTTAGCACTTTATCCTCCTCAACTTGGAGAGCTCTAGGTTTTCCCAAGCTCTTGTTAGCTATCTGTGAGATACTGAATTTCCACAGAAGACCGAGACGGGAGCCTTGGCCTCCCCCTTTACATGTTGATTAAGATAGAAAAATGAGTCTTAGTTAAGCTCTTTTATGACTCATCTAAAAACCAAAAATATTGTCGAGTGATTTTTCCCTTTCACACTCGTTAAATTGGATTTGAAAGGTCACGAGTATTAGCTAAGATCTTTTCCGACTCGTCTAAAAACCAAAAATATTGTCGAGTGATTTGTCCCTTTCACAATTGTTAAATTGGATTTGAAAGGTCATGAGTCTTAGTTAAGATCTTTTCTGACTCGTTATCAAAAATAGAAAACATTTCCAAGTGAAATTGTCTTTTTCACACTGGTAAATTAGATTTGAAAATACGTCTATTTGGCACAAGTTTACGCCTTTTTCAGACCAAGTAGACTAAAAGACATAAAAAGGGATATTTTTTGGTGTTAAGTTGTGATTTCATCTCATTCCCTCGCTTGCAGTATTGATCCTTTAGCTGATTCTCCCTTTATGTTATAAATCGTTGCCTAAGAAGTTTTTTCATCCTCAACCAAGCAGAGCCTTGTTTATATCCTTCACAATTTGACACCCTATACCCTGGAGGGAACATCACCCTGAGTGTCCATATCTTGCATGCATTTCCTTGCATTAAGCATAGGTATGTTCCACTATTGGAACTAGTTTTGCTTACTTGCAACACTTGTTTCCTCCTTTGTATCATAGTATTCATTTGTTATGAAAAAACAAAAAAAGACAAGCAAGAAGGGAGTACTATATTATGATTGGAAGCAGTCGTGTTTCCTTTGAACAGAGCACAAAGTTATTGAGTCCTTGCCTCATCATAATTTTGGGTTTATCATGGCCTTAGGAAGTTGATCTCGTTACAGAGTTTTCTCTACCTGATGGTTACTCTTCCATTCCATATAGAGAATGTTATTGATGCCTCCTCCATCTAATAGTTGCATCATTAAGTTTATGCTTCCAGAGTCCACCATAAGTCTCATGCTCTTGTTCAAAGGAAGTCTATCAACCTGTGTCGGCCACTCCTAAGAAATATTGACTTTGCATGTCATCCATACCCTTAGTTTGTCTTAGAATCACATGATATTATGGTCTTATCATGCACCCTTGCCCTACTTTCATCATCGGTAGGTCACCTTGAACCCAAAAATCAACATTTCATCATTGGTCGTTGACTGGGTGGTTTCCCTTGTGTTCGACAGAAAGACATCTATTCACACTTTGGGATTCATGCAGTTTCTTGGATTCCATTAGCCTTATTGGTGGTATCCTCGCCTTTGTCAGCAGTTTTCATCATTGGCTGCTACTGCTTGTATTTGGTACACACGAAAGGCGCACAGGTTCGTTGGTTCATGAACATGTTCTTCGTCCGATCTCCACCAAATCATGAATATCCTACTTTGTTCCTCATGTTGATTGATGAGAGATGCCTTAATGCTCTCCTTTCAGCGGGTCTCCTTCCATTGACTTCGGATCATTTATTCTGGATATGGGACCTAGATTTTTATGAGTACCTTGAGGCTTGCAGTCATTAGTGGTAGGCTCTCTCGCCATTGATAGATGGGAATACATCAATGTCTCTTGATCAATGGATTTCTCAAGTGTTTGACACCGACTCCTTTATTCACACTTGTAGGAATGTACTCAGTGCCTTGATACCTACTTTCATTATTAGTAGACTGTCTCACATTTGTTAATGGTATACCTCAATGACCGGTAATCAAATGATGTCCCATTGTGTTTGACCTCAACTCCTTTATCACATGATGTAGACTTTCACCTTTGGCGGATAGTGTAGAAGACTTGAAGACATCACTACGTGGCCACAACTTTCCTAATTTTTTGCTTCCCTTTCATTGGACCAGCACCTATTCGACGTCAGTGATCATGGGAGATCAGATTGTACTCCATGGTATATAGATATCTTCAAATTGATTATGAGATTGGTTTCAATGGGCCTTGTTCATGACTATGGCATCTTTTGGCATGCAACCACATTTGTATTTTCCTGTTTCATGGCCATGAACATTTGTTTGGTATATTTTCCACATGGATCTGCATTGTATTCTTGGCAGCCATGTATGCAAGGTCAGTATAGAATGTAATGAGCAATTGAGTTCGTCCAACTGGTTCTCTACCACTCCACTTATGGGTTATTTATAATGTATTTCGGCCATCACAAATACTCCTTTGATATCACACATTAGGGGACATATGTTATAGCAAGATTTGCCTCACCATTGCTATCTTGCACAGAGGGCCTTTTTCCATTTCCCTATTTAGACTTGTCATCCCTTTTTGATGAATACAAAGCCAAAAATATACATTTTTCCACATATGCGCTCCCTATCTTCTATACAAGATGTGTATACACCGGTTTCTACGCTACAACCCACGTACATCAGGATTTGTGCCATAAAATACAAAATGAAGTTGGGTTTCCATGTCACGCTAGGAGATCTATGATCCTTGGCCTTCCATATACTGGAAACGTTCTGACTCGGCCCTTCAGTTTCATTTTGAAGGCTATAAAAGAACAATTCCGAGCTATGGAAAAGGAGAAAGCATTCAAATTTGAGAGCAAAGTTACTCTGGAGAAATTACTTCATATTGAGTTTGTATCCCTTTGTCCCTCAAGTCTGAACACAGTTTTTAGCCCCCAAGCTCTTTCCCTACTGTTGAGAGAACCTCATTGACTCTCTCCTATAAGCTTTCCTTTGGTGGAGGACTGATGTGGTGGAGGACCAATTGGAAGGAACTTGGTTTCTTGGTTTCAATGCGTGCCAACACGGAAGTCTGTAATGTTGTCACTTCTATTGATCAATTATTAATAGAAATACTCCTTCCCCGACCTACTGGTATATTGAAATTATATGATTTTCATTCATGGGCATGTTTGTAATGTTTATTAATGTATTATGCTATCTGATGTGCTAACCCCTTTATATTATCATTATATACTTTCTTTGCTTGTGTGTTGAGAGCTTATTGCAGGTGTAAATTGTTGGTAAATATGTAACAGACAACGAAAGGCATGAAGAATGTACAGAGGGTTGTTAGCATATTTACAGGCAATGTATACTTGTCATTGATGGTGAGTACAGTTGTGGTTGTGGTGATGGCTTGAGTACAACAACAATGAGTAGCAGCGCAACAATAATCGGGAGGAGAAGAGTCAGTGACCATTGGATCCCATTCAAATTTCCCGAAAGAACGAGGGCCGTCAGATCTGAATGAAGAAAATGAAGAGGAGGAAAGAGCTCAGTCATTAGATCCAAGCACAATACCCGACCATCATCAGATCAAGAATAACCTGCACGCTCTTTAAAGTACAAGGAGAAGTGGGAGTAATTGCGATGTGCAAAATCATGATCTAATTTGAGCCGTCGAGATCTAGGTTGATCTGAACCGTTGATCAAACTCCACATCGGAGTTTCATGAATCGCGACTTTGAAATGCCAAAATCTCTTGACAACCAGAACCCCAAAATCGCAATATGCGATTTCGCGATTTAATCGCAGCCGTTAAAGAAAGAATGAGATCTGGACCGTTGATTTTCTTCATCAGAGAATCGGGGATCGGGACTTTGAAATGTCCAATTCACTTGAAAACAAGAACCCCGAAATCGCGATATGCGATATCGCGATTCAATCGCAGCCATTGAACCAAGAAGTGATCTAGACCGTTGATTTAACTCCTTATCAGAGTTTCGCAAATCGGGACTTTGAAAGGCAAAGAACATAATGTTGATATCGCGATATGTGATTTCGTGAGTGAATCTGGACCGTCAGATCCAGAAATGATCAGAACCATTGATCACAGCCTGTATCGGAGTTTCGGGGATCACGAATTCAAAAGGGAAAGAACACAATGTAGCAAGAACCCCGATTTCGCGATATGCGAAATTGCAAGTGAATCTGGACCATCAGATCAAGAAATGATCTGGACCGTTGATCTGATCTCTCGCAGAGTTTCGTGAATCAGGATTTGTAAGTGACAAAAACTCTGAACGCCAAGAGTGCCAAAATCGCGATGGGTGAAATCCCGATTGGATCTGAACCGTTGGATCAAGTGTTGATCAGAGGGTTGTTGTTCTCTCTCACAGTTAACTACTGAGTTTGGAATCTGTTAGCAAAACGGACTCATGATTGCAATTTAGTTCTCGATCAGTTGGTGTTTCGGTTGGATGGACAGTTGTCGTCATTTTTCCCAAGGAGTTGGGAAGTTGAAACGTTGTGCCTGGGCGTATAAAAGTAGACGAAGTAGACTGTGTCCAGTTGGTTGTTCTGTAAGTGTAAAAAGAATGAACCTGTAAGAATAGTGAAGGAGAGGATGCGCAGGAGGAGATTGAGCAGATGTGCTGTGTGAGATGAAACGTAGAGAAGAATAATGGAACAAGTAGAAGTAGAGCAGAATGAGAGCACGAGTTGATGCAGTGCATACCTGCTGAACAGACAGAGGAAGAGAAGAGTAGCAGAACAGTGAGCAGAAGACCAAATTAACAGAACAAAGAAATATTGGTAAGAACTGATTTATATGTTAAGTTGAATGTTTATTTAGTCATTCATATTCATTCATATTCGAGGGAGGTTGGGAGGTGCTCGGGAGGACTGTTGTCCTCAGAGGTTCAA
>JZKD02S1097906.1:415890-433217 GCA_000966675.3 Picea glauca | reverse complement strand
GAGTTGGTGCTCAATTGTAAATGATGTACAGAACTGAAAAAGACTGCCTATCATTTCGAAGAAGAAGAGGTTTTCTCCCTTTATGGGTTTCCTCGTGAAAATCTGTCTATGTGTGACTGATGGTCTTTACTTTTACTGTTCATATGTTGTGTATTGTTGATGATCACTTGAAGGAAGATTAATAATATTTTAAAAGGTATAAAATTGTTTAAGCTCATAAACAACTAATTCACCCCCCCCTCTCAGTTGTTTTAGTATTTCCAAC
Organism: Picea glauca; assembly: GCA_000966675.3. NCBI lineage: Eukaryota > Viridiplantae > Streptophyta > Pinopsida > Pinales > Pinaceae > Picea > Picea glauca. The sequence goes on along the minus strand of JZKD02S1097906.1, from coordinate 432,952 downwards.
ATAAATTTTGGGTTGAAGTTCTCAACGGTGGAACATCGTCAAACGTTGGATCGAAGTAGGCCTCTTTCTTATCTTTCACATTAGTTTATATAACATACGTTGGAATTGAGTTGATTTCTGCAGTCATACCTGTCTGTTGTGGTTTACCCTTAGCCATAGAAAGTTTTTCCCTTGTAACATAGGTCTTTCCTCCAGTTTGAGAGGCATCTTCATCTCTGCAAGTTCTCATGTGATACCCTTCATTTCTGTAAAGGTAGTTGGGAATAGGTCATTGTACGCGTGCAAAAATTCTATTATCCTATCCACTATTTGCTCGTCACAATAGTCTCCAATGTTGACCATCTTGGGATTCTCAAATGTCCCAATGTTGAATTTATTTACCTTGATTGGCAGAGAAATTACTTCCGATTCTAGAAGTGGACCTTCCACTTCTCTTTCGCCTTCAACTTCCTCAATCTGAATATCGCGTGAATCATCTTCCTCTGGTACTTCTTCTTGCACATGGAAGCATGAAAACAATTCTTTCACTGTCTATATGTTCTGTTGTTGTTCTTGTGTTATGAGTTTGACTTGTGGTTCCTTAATGAATATCACCCCTCTTATTTTATTAAGTGTTGCATCTATGTTGGGGTTCTCATGCTCAAATGAGAAAGTGAGTGTAAATTTTTGTTGTAGTAATTTCCATCTCGTAGTTCCTCTACGCAGTTCCTAGTCTATATACCAATTTGCTAGGATGACCTCTAATGTGTGTATGCAATGATGAGGCCATTCTTCTAGGAGTGTCATTTTCCAAAGCACTCTACACTTCTCCTAATGTTCTTTTGGTGCCCCATGTCCATCATATTTGTGTTTCTGGTTGCTTCTTTGTTTTGTGCCAAACCTGATGCGCAGTAATCACTTACATTGATACTAGTCCTTGATTGTTTCTTTGTGTGCGCCCCAACATCTTGCAAGTGTAGCCTTAAGTGTGATGTCGAGAGATAAAAATATCTGACTGTTTAATACTTCGTCTTCATATGTTGTTAGGAATTCTTCCAAGTCATTGATTCCATGGAAACTTGGAGTTTCTCTGACTTCTATCTCAATCCATCTTACTGCACGGTCTATTCGAGCACATCTTATGGTTGAGACCTCATGTAGGAACTTATGTCAATTCTCCAGACATGTGTCTGAGTCAGAAGCACATTATTTGATGCTTATCCAGCTAAATACACCATCAACAGTTGTATTAATGTAATATTCGGTGCGCGCGGTGGTTCGATACAGTTCGTTAATTTCTTCCAGGTCTAAGCATGTTGGTTCCACAAATATTTTGTCTTCTGATGGATCTAGAGGAACGATAACCTTGTACTCTCCTGAATCAAATGTCATCTTCCTGGTCTTCAGGTTGATTATCGCCTGATTTTCAAACGCCCAATCCAATCCCAGTAATGTTGGATATGTTGTTGTGCCATCCATGATTTCAATCACTTCGAAGTCTACCTTAGTGCGCATTTCGTCCAGATCTACTGCTACTCCTTTTAGCCTCCCTATTGGTATAAATCTGTGTTGGTTTGCTAACTTCAGTTCGACTGGTTAGTAGCCTAAGGTAGGATCTCCCATGCATTTCCATGTCTTTTTTGGCAACACATTCACTTCAGATCCCAGATCTAATATCACATCGCCCATGTTAAAATCTCTAATGTTGGCATTCAATCTAACCTCTTTGTTGCTTCTCCTTCGAGCATGGAGATGATTGACTGTACTCTATTATAACTTTCCCTTAGCGTTTGTGGTACATCTGTCTAACATATTATGTAATACTATAATAGATGATGGATTCTTAAATACTTGAATACGGGATTGCAAGAAAGTTTTGATACAACTTACTTGGTTTCCTGGGTGGACTTCACTAGTATGGTCCAATGTTGACAACAATTCATACGTTAGGACGTCTTAGGTATACTGCGCGGTAGATGTATATGCAACATTCTTCTTGAGAAATTATTTTCTAGCCTCCTTGAAGGTCTCCTTCTCCTTTTCTGCATCAAATCGCTTGGGTGGCTCGGTATTTTTTTTAATCCACTGGTGTTGTACTAGTTTCTGTTTAGCTGCATCATCTTTTGTTTTAGCATATTTGCGCATCTCTATGTTTATATTCCTGACATCTTCTCTAGATTTTGTAGAGATCCACTGTACATTCTAATTGTTCTAATTTCGTTCTTCCTATATCTTCCCCAACAGTGTTGTGCAATCTTATGTATCATGGTCTGCAGTGCGACAATACATGCATGTTGCAGGTGGTAGAGGGAATTCTCTTGCATATTTCCCTGGATATTGGTAGTTATGGCACACTATTGGACCTCTTCCACGTCCAAATCCTCCTTTGCCTCATCCTTCCCGTCTGTACCAAGCACGATCTCTTCACGGTGTATTGTATTATGGTACCAAATTATACTGCACAGGGTTATACTGGGGCTACACAATGTTATATTGTGGTTGCACATTGTTATACTGCTACGACACAGTATTATACTATGGTGGTTCCTTATTAAACTGAGGTGGAGCTTGACCTATGATCATTTCACCTTGCACCCTATATGTTTATAACATCCTTTCCCTCATCGGATCCATGGTTCTATAGTCTTTGTCATCGTCGCCTATTGATTTGCAAAAAGTGCAGTATGAATTCTTTGGTACCTTCTGGTATTTCTTCATCATAGGACAATGATATGGATCATTCCCGTGCATCTTCCAAATTTCACACCAGGGTCCTCCTATCGGCAATGGATTTGGCATCCCTATTGCCATATACTACGCAAATGTTGGACATTTGTTCTTATGGTTCCCTTTTGTTCTACATGCGGTACACCAAATAGCTTCATGCTTGTCCTTGCCCTTATTCTAATTGAGTTGGAAGGTAAGATTCTTAGAAGACTCCTTCAACTCCTCTATAGTTGGATCTATCTTGTGGTACTAATTCTCCTTCATTTGTAAGGCTTCATGTAGATCCTCTGCTTGATATTGGAATTTATGTTGTCTGGGTGGGTATTTCAGTTGTGGTAACAAAGAATTCACAATCAAATTCCTATGTTGCATGTCAGTCATATCATACCCCAATTTACCTTTCAGACATTTAAATCGATGGTAAATTTCCCATAAAGATTATCTTGATTTCTATCAGATTTATATCATCTTGTTCATGTATTGATCCTCTAAGATCGACTTCTGGAACTCATTAATCAATAATTTCTTAATGTCTGTCAGTGTCCTTATCATCCCAGGTGCATTGTTTGCATCTAGACTCATGTACCAGTCTAGTGAGTGGTCTATTATCGTGATGGCTAGATGCGCAAGTTTAGTATCTTCATCAGTGATATGTTTTTCTTCCCATATCTTTGCATAAATGAGCAAGTGTTTCTCAGGGTCTTCTGCTGCCTCTCCTAGAAATTTTGGTAACCTGATGGTGGGATCATGTCTTGCCATCCTATATGTTGAACTACTCCCTCTGCGTGGTGTATATACTTGACTAATGCTTCCTGAACTAGCTCCCATAGTTGTTGTTCCTTGTGTATATGTACTTACTACTTTCCTTGTTCTCCCAAAATTAGGTTGTCTAAATGGTGGTGTTATTTTTGGTGTTTTAGTCGCACATGAGTTTATGGGCTCCACACTGACATTAATATGGATAGGGTTACTTCCTTTGATTCCCACTCTTGGATCTCTCATCTTCCTCTCGTATGTTGCGCGCAGTATTTCCTCAATATGATCCACATCCCATAGATACTCTACCTCCTCTTCATCACTTGCCAAGCTTTCCCTCGCAGCTAGGACTCCCTTCCTGGTTTTCACCTTGTATTGGTAGGGTACTCCACTATGCATCTTTCTAGATGTCACCATGATCTGCTTGATCTGGTCGTCATCCATCATGTTTGGGTCCAAGGCCTCCTCCTTATTTCCTTTATCAACTTCTCCTTCCATTTCTCATTTTTTTTTCAATGCTTCCCCCCTTCCCCCATGCATGCAAGGAAGTTTAGTTGTCAGATTCCATTGTCATTACACCTTTGTTATAGAGAAATATATTAATATAAGTATACAACAATCTAATATACCTTCCTCGAGGCCCGCATAGAAACTCTTTCTCTACTGCATTGTACGACTTTGTGGTATCTACTGCAAATTCTGTTATAAATCTTGCTACAATACTATCAAGCCAAAAATCAACTGCGTGGGTGAATTTGTTATTCACTTGCTGTAATTGGGCAATCTGAACTGACATCCACTCTAACTGTTGGATCCGATTTGTTGCGTGGTTATCCTTCAAACTTAATATAAACTCTTGCAATAAGTGTGGAAAATCATAGAAAAATACTTTATGCAGATCAGTAAACACATACTTCTCAAGGTATTTGTGCGGTGTTACTATAGGGTTTCTGTTATCTTTCTGTTCAAACTCTAGCTCCTTTGTCTTCAACAATATTTCGATTTCTTATTTTGTTGGATTCCACGGTCTCAACATCCCCTTATAGCAGTGCATTCTCTCACCTTCTTGTCATCCGATTCGGTATTCTTTTGACCCACCTTCCACAGATCTTACATTCTTTTAACAGATCTTCAACAGATCCCATCCACTCAATCCTATGTTGTTCCAACCGGCAACAAAACCATTTGTTGGTTGCTTATTTGATTTATACCTTTAACATGATTGAACTAGGTTTAGTTCTACTGGGGGTCCAACAAAGCCTCTAAAACTATCAGCCCTCCTGGTAAACCAGAAGGCAATGAAGCGCATAGAGTGCACTGCGCAGTCTCACCTGAGAAATTTCTATGGATGGATGCAACGCTCAGGTGCTTGCAGCCTATGAATGAGTGGGGATCTAGGATTGTACTATGTTATCTTCAGTCCATTATTATAGCATTCATCTATCTTAGTGATTCTTCCATCCTTTATTCATGCATGTAAATCAAAAGATATAACTAATTCATCAAACATTCATCTAAGATCTAACCACTCACCGCAAAGACATAAACAATAAGCATTATGCATAACTCATGATTTACCGCGGTTCACCCTCTCCTGGGCCACGTCCACAAAGATTTGTCTCTTAAGCTCTTTTATTATGGTTTTGTCATATATGGCACCATGCGCACTACAAATCCATTCATACATTCACCAAACATACTCCACGACCTTTATGAGGATGACTAGATCACACCAGGCTCCTCATCCTACGATCTAACCCTCAAGGTCTAGTCACTTTTCCCTCCCATAGCTCAACATCTTACAACAAGGCATCAAATAATATTTGTGTTACAGACTTGTTACTCTATCTCACGCGAGTAACTCATAACAACAATCAAAAACATTCAACCCCCCCCCTAGACCTCCTAGGTATCTATTTATATCTATTCTTGGCTCATCGGCCATTGCATTCTCTTACTAAAAACCTAACCTAGTTAGGTATTCTTTGTTATAGCAATATTTGCCTCACCATTGCTATCTTGCACAGAGGGCCTTTTTCCATTTGCCTATGCAGACTTATCAACCCCCTTTTTGATAAATCCAGAGCCAAAATTATATATTTTTCCACATATACGCTTCCTAATTGCTTTGCAAGATGCATATACGCTTGCTTCTCGACTACAACTCGTGTATATCGGGATTTGTGCCAGAAAATACAAAATGAGGTTGGGTTTCCATGTCACGACAAATGATCTCTAATCTTTGGCCTTCCATATACTAGAAACGTTCTGAATCGTCCCTTCAATTGCATTATGGAGGCTATAAGAGCATTATTTCAAGCTATGGAAAGAGAGAGAAAGCATTCAACTTTGAGAGAAAAGTTACTCTGGACAAATTACTTCATATTGAGTTTGCATCCCTTTGTCCCTCAAGTTTGAACACAGTGTTCATCCCCCAAGATCTTCTCTTATTATCAAGAGGATCTCAATATCTCTTGGCTACGAGCTTTCCTTCGATGGAGGATTGAAGTGGTAGAGACCTAGTTGGAAGGAACTTGGTTTCTTGGTTTCGAACCGTGCCGACACGGAAGTCTGTAATGTTGATACTTTTGTTGATCAATTATTAATAGAAATACTCCTTTCCCATCCTATTGATATCTTGCAAATATACGATTATTATCCATGGGCATGTTTGTAATGTTTATTAATGGATTGTGCTATATGATGTGCTAACTCATTTTATATATTGTCACTATATACTTGCATCACTTGTTTGTTGAGAACTTCTCACAGGTGTAAATCTTTGGGTCAAAGTGCTCAACAGTGGAACGACATCAAACGATTGGATCGAGGTAGGCTTCTTCCTCGTATTGCACATTAGTTTATACAACTCATGTTGGAATTGAGTTGATTTTTGTAGTCATACCTATTTGTTTTGGTTTACCCTTGGCCATAGAGAGTTTTTCTCTAGTAACATTCTTACATGTTGGCCTTGCGCGCTTTTCTCCTCTACATGCATGTTTTCGTCCGCTGCTTTTCCTTCCAGTTGTGTTTATTTCCCTTCTTGCATGTGTGCCTCGCATGATTCTTTTCCAACTGTCTTTCCTCCACGTCATGCATTTTCCCCAAAATGGGCCTTTTCCCAACATCACCCAAAAATGCGACATGTTTCCCGAGGAAAAAAAAAAATCGGGGGCGCTTCCCCTGAACCCCCATGTGGAGGATTTGACCCCCTCAAACCCCCTTCTCTCTCGATGCAACGTAGAAACTAATACTCATGCAAAGAATATAACACATACCCAACAATGTCCATAATGTATAGCAAGCAAAATAGTGGAGGACATGGGCATAAGTGTACCAAGGATCTATGCAGCCCTAGACAACAAGCAAGCATAATTTCAATCACACATGATTGAAGTGGAAGGCATGATCAATAACCATGCCTTTATTATTTTAATATATTCAGGATTTATTCATAGCTATATAGATCCTAAGGTAGTGGAAAGATTTCTATTTCCAAGAAGCAAGCATGGGAAAGATTAGTTGGTGCAGTTGGCTATAGGAGCCAAGAGAAAAGTTGTTGAGTTGGTTAAATCATGTCCAGTGGACATGAATGGGATTGGTACCAAGGAATATTTGAACATCCTTCCCTTGGGGTCATATGAATGTCTAATTGGTATGGATTTGTTATACCAAAACCATGTTGTCTTAGACTGTCATAACAAGGAATTTACTTTCTTTAATGAGGAAGAGAACCTAAGAACAGTCCAAGGAATTCCTAGGGAAGTTATTTTCCGAGATATCTCAGCAATGAAACTAAAGAAGTGTTACTGGAAGGGATTCCAAATATGTGCAACTCATATGGAGGAAGAACCTAAGGATAAGGTGTCAAATCTTAAGGATCATGTAGTCTTAAAAGAGTTTGAGGATGTGTTTAAGGAGATATTGGGACTACCCCCAAAGAGAGATATTGATTTCTCTGTAATATTAATTCTTGTAGCAGCTCCAATATCCAAGACTCCCTAATGGATGAGTACACCAGAGTTTAAGGAACTACAAATGTAGCTTGAATAACTATTGAGGAAGGGGTATATACACCCAAGTGTGTCACCTTGGGGTGCCCCAATTTTATTTGTGAAAAATAAATATGGGACATTGAGACTGTGTATTGACTTCAGACAATTGAACAAAGTAACTATAAAGAACAAGTATCCTTTGCCAAGGATTGATGATATATTTGATCAGTTAAAGGATGCAAGGATATTTTAAAATACTTATCTCAAGTATGGATACCATCAAGTAAGGATCAGATATGAAGACATCATCAATAGTGCCTTTAGGACAAGGTATGTTCATTACGAGTTCACAGTGGTGCGATTTGGGTTATCAAATGCACCAGTTGTTTTCATGTGCTTAATGAATGGTGTTTTCCGGGAATACTTAGACAAGTTTTCCATTGTATTTTTGGATGAAATCCTTGTATATTCCAAGTCAGAAGAAGAGCATGAGCATCACTTGAGGATGGTTTTATAAGTGTTAATAGAGCACCAGTTGTATTCCAAATTGAGAAAGTGCCCATTTTATCATAATCGAATTCAATATTTGGGGTATATCATATCCGAAGAAGGGATAGCAGTGGACCCTGAAAATATTGAAGCTATTAAAGGGTGAAAAACACCTAAGAATGTGATAGAATTCAAATCCTTCATGGGTCTATCTGGATACTAAAAAATATTCATTGCAGGGTTTTCAAGGATTCCTCACCTGATCACTTCCTTGCAAAGGAAGGGGGTGAAGTTTCAATGGACAAAATAATTTGAAAATAGCTTCCAACATTTGAAGCAATTGTTAACCAGTGATTCAATTATGAGAATTGAAGATCCTAATGAGGATTTCATGGTTTTCACAAATGCATGAAAAGAAGGACTTGGTGGAGTCCTCAATCAGAATGGTTTTGTGGTATGTTTTGAATCCAGAAAATTGAAAGAGCATGAAAGGCTCTATGCCACTCATGATTTGTAGTTGGAAGCCATAGTGCATGCCTTAAATAAATGGAGGCACTATCTCATGGGAAAAATATTTGAGTTGAGGATAGACCATAATGGTCTGAAATATCTATTTGATCATCCAAATCTAAATGTCAAACAAAGTAGATGGTTAGAGTTTCTCTATGAGGATGACTTTGATATCAATCACATCAAAGGAAAAGAGAACAAAGTGGTTGATGCACTCAACAAGAGAGTGCATGAACTGCATGTTACAACCATTAGCATGTATCAAACTGATCTTAAAGGAATAATTTATGAGGCTGCAAAAGTAAATTTGCAGTACATGGAGTTAATAACAAAATTACAGCAAGGTAAAATGTAGAAGAAGGTTGAAGATTATAAATTGGGAAATGAAGAAATATCAATATATGAAATTGGGAAATGATGGGAAAGGTTGACGATTATGATTAATGAATTTGCAACATTCTTCAAAGTTTCAACCTTCATCAACAATACTTTCTTTTCTTCAACCATGTCTCTCACAAAGTGATATTGAATATCAATATGATTTGTCTTTGAATGATAAGTCAGGTTCTTCACCAGAAAAATTTCACTCTGACTGTCACAATCTATCCTTACAGCTTGTTGTACCAACCCAATACCTGAACACAATATTTGTAACCATATTGTTTACTTACTTGCATGAGTGGCTACCATGTATTTAGCTTCTGTAGTTGAAAGTGCCACTACGACCTGTCTTTTGCTCATCCAACGTATTTCTCCTCCAAACAGGTTAAACACATACCCACTTGTAGATCTCTTACGATCTAGATCTCCATCCCAGTCTGCATCCACAAAGCTATGTATATCCACCACTCTGTCCAATCTCGGTCTTCCTTGGTAGCACAATCCATAACTAGAAGTGCCACGCAAATACCTGAACACCCTTTTTACTATTGTCCAATGCTCCTTCCCTAGTTTTGACATATACCTTCTCAAAAATCCAACTACATGTGTAATGTTTGGTCCAGTACATACCATTGCATACATAAAAATACCAACTGCACTCATATATGGAATATGAGACATATCCTCCTCCTCTTCATATGTCTTGGGACACTGATCCGCAGATAACTTTACACCAACATGAATAGGAACCTTGACGGGTTTTCATTCTTGCATATTAAACCTATGCAATATTGTCTCAACCTATTTTCTCTGATTTAGCCAGAGTTTCCTCTTTTTCCAGTCTCTTTTAATTTCCATTCAAAAAATGAAATTTGAAGCACCGATATCCTTCATGTCAAATTTAGAGGAAAACTAAGTTTTCACATCTTGGATAATCTCCTTGGTGTTTCCTATCAGCAACATGTCATCCACATACAAGACCAAATAAATAAAACGATCACCAATTAATTTAAAATACACAGTGATCCTCTTTGCTTCTTGTGAAGCCAAGTCCCATCATATAAGTATCAAATTTTTGATACCACATCCTTGGTGATTGTTTCAAACCATACAGGGATTTTTTTATCTTGCATACCAACTCCTTCTTTCCTTCACAGAAAATCCTTCTGGTTGCTTCATATAGATTTCTTCTTCCATATCCCCATGTAGGAATGTTCTCTTCACATCCATTTGTTCTACTTCAAAATAAAATGCAGCAGCAACAAATAACAAAAATATTATAGAGTTTAACTTGGAAACAGGAGAAAAAATCTCACCAAAATCAATTCCCTCAATCTGGGAATAACCCTTTGCTACTAATCGAGCTTTGTATTTCTCCACTTTTCCTTATGCATTCAGTTTATTTTTAAATACCAATTTGTTTCCAATGGGATTTCTTCCATCCGGAAACTCCACTAGATCCCAAGCCTCATTCTTATCCAAGGATACCATTTCTTTTTCCATGGCCTTTTTCCAGAGATTTCCATCCTCTGAATCCACTGCCTCCCTGACAGTTTTAGGATCATCATCAATAATAGACAAAGAAAAATTTGAACAAAAATCAGATGGAGTATACCTTTCTAGTAGACTTCTTTCTTGAACCGATCTACTCAATAATGGAGTATGAGGATCTTCTTCTTATGATTCCTCTTCTTCTGTAGAGTCTGATTCATCATCATTTAAATGAAACTCTATTTTCTCTAGTTCTTCCTTACTTTGTAGGAATTCATGTTTAACAACATCCTTCATTTATCTAAAGACCACATCTCGGATATACACTACCTTATTATTTTTTGGGTTCCAAAGCTTATAACCTTTGAGACCATCTTTATATCCAATAAAGATACACTTTTCAGCCTTCTTATCTAGATTACTCCTATTTTCCTTTGGAACATGAACATATACATCACAGTCAAATACCTTGATATGTGTGAGAGAATATTTTTTACCCATCCATACCTCTTGTGAAGTCTTTTCATCCAACATTTATGAGGGTGATCTGTTGACCAGGTAACATGCAATACCCATTGCCTCTTCCCAGAATTATTTTCCTAACCCAACACCACTTAGAATGCACCTTTCTTTTTCCATCAGCGTCTTGTTCATCCTTTCTGCAAATCCATTATATTGAGGTGTATATGGAGTAGTTTTCTATCTTGCTATATCGCACTTCTTACATAATTTTTCAAATTCATTCTCGCAGAACTCTCCTCCATTATCTGTCCTCGACACCTTAATTATTTTATTTGTTTGATTATGAACAAGAGCCTTAAACTCTTTAAACCTATCAAAAACTTCATATTTATTCCTGAGGAAATATATCCAAGTATTCCTCGAGAAGTCATCTATAAATGAGATATAGTACACATATTTTCCCAATGATGGGACCGATACAGGTCTAAAAACATCACTATGAACTAGTTGTAAAATCCCTTCTGCCCTCATTGCACCAGAAGGGAATCTTACCCGATTCTTCTTCCCATATACACAATGTTTATAGAAATCAAAATCTAGAGAGAATTTACACATATATTCAACCATACCTTTACAATGTAGTAGTCGAAGACCCTTCTCTCTGATATGCCCTTGTCTTTGATGCCACATCATAAACTTTTCTCCAGAGATTGTGGGAGTTATTTCTTCTTCAAATACAATACCAAGAACAATGGAACTATTACACCCATCACTAATAATGCTTCCTTTCATCTTATATAGAGTTCCAAATCAAACTCCTTTCAACAATACCATTGCTCCTCGAACCATACTGCAGGTTTCCTTTTCAAATATTGTTTTTACCCCTGCATCATCCATTTTTCTTACAAAAATTAAATTTATGGCCAAACCTGGGATGTGAAGAACATTAGGCAGTTTTATGATCTTTCCATCTATGAGCCTCAACTTGACTTTTCCTCATCCTATGATTATGGTTGTCGAATCATCACCTAGGAAAACATTACCTCTATCATACCTTCATATTCACAGATCCACTCCCTGTGGGAAGTCATATGAAAAGATGCACCTGAGTCAATCAACCATGCCTCATGATATGCATGTGTGCTTGAAAACTCCAAGTAAACATTCCCTCCTTCTTCCTTGGAGGTATTTTCTTCTGTAGAAGGAGATTCTTCAGATCCCTTATTTTTCTCAACTTTGGATCTACACTACTTCTCGTAGTGCCCATATTTTCCACATCTCCAACATACCTTTACAAACTTTCTGGGAGATTTAGATCTACCCTTAGAATTAGATCTCCCACTTGAGAACTTAGATCTATTTCTTTCCTGGGAGCATCATCTTGCAAATAATGTGTTTGTGCTATGTCCTTCCATGTTCTTTCATCTCATCTCCTACGAAAAAAAAGATGAGACCACTTCATCAAACTTTAAGGAAGTTGTATTACTACCTATGGCTACAACCAGACTATCCCACGAGTCTGGTAAAGAACACAGTAAATTGATACACTTATCTTCATATAAAATTTTAATCTCAACAGATACTAACTGGTTTACCACAGTATTGAAGGCGTTCAAATGATCTACCACCGAATCTCCATATCTCATCCTTAGGTTATACAACTTATTTCTCAGAAATATTTTATTTACAAGGGACTTAGACTTATACAACTTTCCCAACTTATCCCATAAATTATTCGTTGTAGCTTCCTATGACACATTCAGTAATATTGAATCTGAGAGACACAGTCCGATTGTACTCTTAGCCTTCCGATCAAAAAATTTCCAGTCATCTGTTGAAGTTCATGTAGGTGTAGTGCCTGGATCTACTACAATCCACTGATCTCTATCCACCAACAAATCTTTCATCTTGATCTTCCACAGCTCAAAAATTTGCCCATTAAACTTATTGATCTCCATTTTCGAATTGATCGCCATTTCTTTTCACCTAAAAAATCAATACCACGGATCTCCCACTATAACAAGGCTTATCACAGTCCCGAGCCAAACCCTTGACCACAAAGGCATCCCCATGAAGTCGACAAAGCTCTGATACAAAATATAGATTTTAACCTTGTACAATATTTAATGCAAACAGATTTTCAGTAAAAGAGAAGAAAAGATACAATGGAAAATACAAACATTACACAGATATTTTTCCCCTAGAAACCCAAACTGGGAAAACCAGCATATTCTATATGCATTCATAGTGATACATTGTTTACAATACAATATACATATATGAGCTAGAAACATCCAAAACCCTAACTCAATGACACGGATTAGTCAACAACCCTAATTCCTTAACTGGAAATACAAAACCATGTCGTGAAAAACCGTCGAACAATGGACATGAAAATCGAGGAAACACAAAAAATCAGGCAAAAATGTGACATGTTTCCGAAGGAAAAAGAATTTCTCGAGGGTGTTTCCCCCTGCACCCCCCTCAAACCCCCCAAAAGGCCTACAGTGATGTTTCCAAGGGAAAAAAAAAATTGACCACGGGTCTAGCAACCAAAGGCTGGGATCAAACTTGCTCTAATACTAATGTAAAGAACCAATCTGGTTCTTATGAGGGACATTGATCATAAATGGAATAAATAAGGGTAATACATACCGGACAAGAAAATATATTGAATAAGAATGTATATAATGAGATAAAAGAAATAATATATGATGAATAGATGTACAATGAGTGCCAAATATATAGAGAACCTAAAGGCACATGTGCTGACCATCCATGAAAGGATGCATCCCTTAGATAATTAATAACTATTTATTATTATTATTATTATTATTATCACTTAATATTATATATATATATATATATATATATATAATATGTTATAATCATGTTATTCACCTAATTCCTGGGAGTGTTCCTCCTAACATCAGGCCTTATAGATACCCTTATGCCCAGAAGAGTAAAATTGAGCGTATGGTTGAAGAAATGTTAGAGATTTGCATTATTAGACCTAGCCACAGTTCTTACTTTGCACCAGTGGTAATGGTACTCAAGAAAGATGTCTCATGGTTTATGTGTCTATATTATAGAGAGCTCAATTATATCACTATTAAATACAAGTTTCCCATTCTTGTCATTGATGAATTGTTAGATGAACTACATGGAGAAATCTATTTCACAAAGTTGTATCTTCGTTCAAGGTATCATCAAATTAGAATGAAGGAAGAAGATATCCCAAAAACAACATTCCAAACTCATGAAGGCCATTATGGTTTTTTGGTCATGCCTTTTGGCCTTACAAATGCACCTTCCACATTCCAAGGGTTGATCAATTCCATTTTCAAGCCCTTCCTTCAAAAATTTGTGTTAGTATTTTTTGATGATACACTAATCTATAGAAAGTCTTGGGAGTATCATGTGTGACATGTTGACAAGGTGCTACAACTACTAAAGGGGCAGCAACTATATGCCAAACCACTCAAATGTTTCTTTGGGGTCAAGGAGGTAGAGTATTTGGGCCATATTGTATCTCATGAAGGTGTCAAGGTAGACCCTAACAATATTAAGGATGTGATGGCCTGGCTAATTCCAAAAACATTGAATAATCTTAGATGATTTTTGGGTTTGACAGGTTACTACTGCAAGTTTGTTCAGAACTATGGAAGAATAGCAACACCTTTAACGAGATTAACTAAGAATGATGCATTTTCATGGACTCCAGAGGCAACACAATCTTTTGAACAACTTAAAGAGGCAATGTGCAAAGCTCCAGTCTTGACCACACCAGACTTAAAAAAAAACCTTTATTGTGGAATGTGTTGCCTTGGGAAATGGCATTGGTGTTGTTCTAATGAAAGAAGGAAGGCCCCTTTCTTTTGAAAGTCAGACACTCAAGGAAAATGACTTACAAAAACCCATTTATGAGAAGGAAATGATGGCAATACTACATGCATTGAAGAAATGGCTCCCTTACGTAATAGGTAGGCACTTCAAGGTCAAAACAAATCATGAGAGTCTTAAATACTTATTGAAGCAAAGACTATCTTCAGAAGAACAAAAAAAATGGGTGACCAAGATATTGGGTTATGATTTTGAAATCATATATAAAAAAGGGAAGCAAAATGTTGTGGAAAATGCACTCTCAAGAAAGGATGAAGATGTTGAGTCCTTTCTCTGTGTGATCTCGATCATCCAACCCGATTAGATAATATAAGTGAGGGATGAATGGAAGAATGACGAAAATGTGTGGAATCTCATTCAAAGGTTGCAACAAGACTCCAGTGCATCATATACATTTACATGGAAAAATGATTCACTATGGTACAAACATCACCTATATTTATGTTAGAACTCCCAACTCAAACAAAAGGTACTATTGGAATTGCACACCTATCCCGTGGGAGGGCACTTGGGATTTTTTAAAACCTACCATAGGGTCAAGAAGGAATTTTTTGGGATGGCCTTAAAATTGACGTTCAAAGGTTTGTGGAAGAATTTTTGGTTTTCCAAAAAAATAAGGTGGAAACAATTAAGACCCCGGGTATTTTACAACCATTATCCATCCCAAGTCAACGTCGGGAGGAGGTTTCCATGGATTTCATCAAAGGGTTACCGAAGTCTGAAGGAAAGAGTGTCATCGTGGTGATTGTCGATAGATTGATCAAGTACACACACATTTGTACACTCTCTCATCCCTTCAAAGCCAATACAATTGCCACTACATTCATGGAGACAGTTCAAAAGCTACATGGAAGCCCAAAGATTATTGTAAGTGATAGAGATCCCATCTTCACTGGAAATTTTTTGGACAAAATTATTTTCTTGTTTGGGTACTCAATTGGCTCATGGCTCATCCTATCATCCTGAAAATAATGCGAAAAATAAGATAGTGAACAAATGTATGGAAGGCTACCTTCGTTTCTTTGTCTATGTGTTGTTGGGAAAAACACCCTACGAACTAGCAAACTAGGGTCAGACTTGCATCCAGATTTGACCGAATAGAAACTAATTTTTTACCTACATCCCAAGATTTAAATCCCTTTTTCTCAGTAGATGAATGGAAAAGGACCACCTACCTTATTATCGGCGTTCGATGTAGATCCTCCATTGTGCTTTGATTACTTGCTTGCGCTGCTCCTTCCACAGATGACCTGCACTCAAGACAAACAACAACTATCCATGCATGCTACTTCTATACTCAAGGGTTAGAAATCAAGCATAAATTAATCAAACCATAGACAATTCATGAATTGGGATAGGAAAAGGATTCTTTTTATTACTGAAAGTGAATCAACTTACAAAAGATGAGACCGGCCACCGCTCCTTGAACCTGATCCTGGGCTCCTTTTCTTTTGTCCTTCAACTGCTTTGCGTTAAATATCCTTTGGCATGAGGAAAGGCTAAAGGGTTGGGACAATATATATTAATCATAAGACTCAGGCAACATATATTTTAATCATAAGTCTACGAAGCAGGAGGCAACGCAAACTCTCCATATGTTTGGAAGAATAACCAAACGGTGGAGGACACAACTCTATATAGCGAGAAAAGATTCCTAAGGTCGTACTACATCCCATAGTTTGATGATCAAACGAACATATGTGCTTTATCCAAGGGCGACTCATTATGCTGCCAATAAAGAAAATACTTTTCCCATCCTCTTTTTGGGGTATATTTGATTTTTTTTGTTCTTTTCGATAATTTTGGAAAAAGAATAAAGGAATATTACGTTACAATGGAGGAACGAGTACTACAAACATACAAGCTCAAGGCACAAGGACAAGACTGGTGTTATGGTAAAATGATACTCGGGGAAAATCCTCCAGCGGCCAAAGGTGTTAAGACGCAGAAGCAAACTGTCACAAGGCTAGTGGATAAGGTATGCAAATGCAGTTGATAGAACACACAATGGTAACATCCTTCGATGTAAGTTTAACAATCCCAGAGAAGGTAAGCTCGGTGGTTTTTCATATTTAGAGAGTCTAAAAAATCATAAAAGGAGACTCCACTGGGGTACCTTTTCAACAATAGTCTAGTCGGTTCGAAAAAGGGGTAAACTAGCACCGATTAGATATCAATTCAAAACCATTTTAATGAGTGTGACAAGGACAAGATCACTCGGCCATTTTTTCACTTTTAAGGAGTCTAAAAAAATCTTAACTATGGACTTCGTCGGGAATATTCTTCTGGACCAATTTAACGAGTGTGAAAGAATAAGGTCACTCGACGATCTTTTCAATTTTAGGGAGTCTGAAAAGAGCTTAACTATG
>JZKD02S1097906.1:380750-415840 GCA_000966675.3 Picea glauca | reverse complement strand
AAATGTCCCAATACCTGATCAAATCCCTCCCATATAACTCCTGAATCACTCTAAATGGTTTTTGGTATAAAGAAACTGATAAGGGAGGCCAAAAAAGTGACAAAAAGAGGCCAAAGAGTCTATAAATAGAAGCTGGCAGCTCATTATCACCATTGTTGATTTGGAAATTGACTCTGGAGCCAAAAAAAAACCTTTGACAAAAATAGTGATTCCGGGAGCTACAGTGGACGAAACAAACTTCTGCTTGGACCAAGTAAGTACAAACTCCCTTATCTAGCTATTCAATACTTCAATTTCGGTTTTTAGTTTATTTTTTGGGTGGGCGTCGACCTTAAGAAGGTCGGCCCTAGGTACACGCGGGTTGTCTCTGGACATGCCGCGTGTACATTCAGGCAGAGTAAAGTCTGCTCGTGTGTACACGCGACTGTCACCTCTACATCCCGTGTGTACCCCCCTTTTGTAGTGAAAATCAAACCAAAAGAAAGTACTGACCCTCCTTTACCTTATTAAGTTGGTAAGATGTATGTCCAGTGGAGGGAAAGGGAGCATGAGGCAATCAGTGAGTTGGTTGCAATAGATCTGAATGTCGTGGCCGTGTTAATGCAATGAGGTTTACTAAAATTCTTTCTATGTCCATTTATGCGCGCATAACCAAGGCTACTAAATGCCTTGATTGACTACTGGCACCCTGATGCAGAGGCTTTTATGCTAGAGGGGAAATCTCTGGTTCCCACCACTGAGGATATCTACTTTCTGACTGGCCTCTCAAGGAGAGGGGAACCAATCAACTTCTAGATGTTTCCTGTGGGACCGAGCAAGATCTCGGAACTGATAGCTGAGCATTGTGAGGCTGGGACTCACCGCGTGGGCTCCCAGGTACCTATTAGTAATATTACTAGCTTAGCGCTACAGACTATATTGTTACTGATTGGGCGGATTACCGGCTCAACAGCCTTGCATCAGGCGTCTCGCGCACAGATGAACTGTGCCATCTAGTGCATGAATGCACATATTTTTTATTGGAGTACCACACTGCTCGAGTGCATGAAGAGGCAATTGACAGATTTTCGACAGTGGACACAGAGGAACTTCGGGTTTGGGACCATCTTGTGTTCATTCTTTTTTGAGAGAGTTCTGAGTTTTAGTCCTCGGGTTGTAGTACGAGGACATCAGGCCTCATTCCCTGCAGTGTGTAGATGGGCAGTATTACTACCGCGATAGGGTGGTGGAAGGACCATTGAGTCCTTCAACAATGATTTCTTTGCGTGGCTGTCACGACAGATCCCTGTGATTGAGGACTACCCATATGCAGGGATAGATTTTTCTAGAGATCCTGAGATACCCGTGCCTCTTGGTGAGGAGCGAGGGGAGATGGGTAAGTCTCCACCTCTGTAGTTTTTTTTTTTGCATATGTAATTTTTATGTCATTTTTTGTTATATATATCATTTTTTTATGCTAGAGTATTTGACAGATAAATGTTTGTTGTATGCAGATGTGGGACCCGTGCGACCTGTCGATTATGCACAGAATAGGCGTCGTCCATGGCCAGAAGTTGCGGTTGTCGCCGCTAGGGGAGCAACAGTAGTAGGGAACCTTCCAGCCGGAGAGGCCGAGAGAGTCCTTAGAGGAGTTGAGCGGAACTTCACTGCGCTCACTCGCACAGTCCCGATGGCAGAGATAGAGGATCTGTCGCCATCCATGCAGCCTCATGTAGTGGGGGCACCTCGGACATGGGTCTGATTGTTTAGGCGTTTAGCCCGTGCTATGGATGATTATAACAGGGCCCATAGGCCCTGAACCTACTTAGACTTTTTATGTGCCACGAGCACCTACTTGTATATATTTTTTGAGGGCATAAGCCTGGTGACTCGTTACTATTCCCATTTTTTAGGCGCTTGCATCCATCTATGTACTCTGGTTATTTATGATGTTATATATGGTTTTTATCTTTTGTGTTTTATGGATTCTGTGTGCAAAAATGTATTTACATGTTTATGTCAATGTTCTTTCATATGTATGCAAGATGCCAATCTAAAATTTGATTATCTAGAGTATCTGTAATTTGGTTTAATCTCCTAGGAACATGAAAATATGTAATATAATCAAAGTTTTGTTCTAAGAGACGTACCCTAAGGAATTGTCGGTGTAAAGTTGGATCATCAACCCGGTATACTCTGTTTAGCTGTGACACAACCATTTGAGCGTCGAGATAGACCCAGAGATGAGAGATACCCAATGACAAGGCGTCACGAAGAAACTCAATAACTGCACTATACTCGACGACATTATTTGTGGTGTCACCTCAGCATATACCTCCGGAAGATAACAACTGGCCCTGAGGTGTAAAGATTACCCAAGTTGCGGAGGCAAGCCTCCGCATGTGTCGACTAGCACCGTATGCATACCCAACGAACACCTCGGAATCACTTGACATCTGCCATATTGACGAAAGATAACATCAATGACACATCCATAACACTTAAAAGAAACTTAAAAAGTAATAGTACAAAGATTATACATATGTTACAGAAAGTTACCCACGGTGACCTGTCTATGAGTAATACTTCTTGAGGTAGAGCCCATTTCTAGCCTACGCCAAAGCATTCCCTTCAAAATAAACCAAATGATAAGCGCCCTTTTTTAATACCTCTTTTATGATGAAGGATCTAAACCACATGGGTTTAAACTTTCTTGCCCCCAGGGGGTCCTTATCTTGGTCATAGACCAGGACAAGGTCGCCCTCAGAGAAAATCTGAGGATGAACGGACCTATCATATTGACACCTGACCTTATGTTTGTGAGCCTCGTTGGCCAGGGCCGCATCGTGATGCTGCTCATCGAGCTGCTCAAGGTGTACTAATCGTTCTTCAAGAGGAGAAGTGTCTGGCAATAACTGTACTGCCAATTTTAGAGATGGGATTCGACATTCGATGGGAAAGACTGCCTCTAGCCCGTAAATGAGTTGAAAAGATGAGAAACTGGTTGCAGTCTTAACAGATGTTCGGTAAGCCCATACTGCCAAGTATAACATCAAATGCCAATTTGACTTGGCTGAGTTGATAGTTCGTTGTAGAATAGTCTTAAGAGTTTTGTTTACAGCTTCCACCTGCCCATTGGCTTGGGGGTAGTAAGGTGATGAATGTTCCTGCCGTAACCTAAGCTTTGATGTTAATTCAGTCATCATTTGGTTCTGAAAGTGACTGCCATGGTTAGTGACAATCTCTCTCGGGACACCAAACCTTGCTATGATTTGGTTGAATAAGAAGAGAGTTGCAGTCTCTCCATCATCTTTAAACGTTGGCATAGCTTTGACCCACTTAGTGAAGTAGTCGATAGCTACGATGATATAGCGGTGCCCCCTTGCTGACAGGGGGTTGCATGTAGTGTAATCAATCCCCCACTTAGTGAAGGGACCAACTGTGATGACGGGAAACATAGAAGCGGGATGTGCCCTCATCTTCCGAGAGAAGATTTGGCACGGATGGCACTTCTTGACCGATTCGATACAATCTTTGATAAGTGTCGACCAGAAGTAACCTGCTCGTAGAATCTTTTGGGTTGTTTCCAACCCAGATAAATGACTGCCACAAGCTCCAGTATGGCAATCGTTGAGCACGATGATGGCCTCCTCATGAGTGAGACATCGACGTAAGATGCAGTCTACACCTCTCCGATACAACGTATCATCGAGTATGAGATAATTTTTAGCCTGGTGGCGTATCCGCCGACGCTTGTCACGAGAAGCAGAGGTGGGGCATTTCAAATTCTGGAGATACATAAGTATATCTCTGTACCAGGGATCTGAAGATGCAATCAAAAACATATCTCCCTGGATAGGCGATTTCTCAGGCACAACGTCACCTGACTCAACCGGAAATTCCGAAATAAGATCTGTGAAGACCAATGACTTCTTGGACATGGCTGAAATGAAGTCTAAGTCAAATTCTTGGAGGATGACTATCCATCTACTGATTTTTCCTCCTATAACTCGTCGTGTCAACATGTACTAGAATGGATTTACGACAGCAATGGCAGTGGTCTTGCGAAACAGAACATAGTGACGGAACCGTTGAATAGCATGAACTACTGCCAACGCAAGTTTTTTGATATGAGAATAATTGAGTTTCGGTCCTACGAGGCCTTGGCTCAGGTAATAGATCACGTATTCCGAGAAAGAATCGTCTTCCTGAACTAAAACCATGCCAATGGTTGACTCTGTGGCAGCCAAATATAATAAGAAATCTTTGTTATAGTTAGGTGGTTGTAGCATAGGTGTGGTTTTGAGGGCGTGTTTTAATGCATCGAAAGAGCATTGAGCGGCTTCGTCCCAGAAAAAAGGAACGACTTTCTTTAGTAAATGCATAAATCCCTTGGTGATTTCGGCATAGTTGGCGATGAAGCGTCATAATAAGTTCGCCTTGCCTTGTAGACTCTGAAGTTGTAGGATTGTGCGTGGGGGGGGCAATTGGATTATTGCCTCCACCTTAAGAGGATCAACCATGATCCCTGTTGTTGATACGATGAAACCTAACAAACGTCCTGACGTTATGGAGAAGCTACACTTGTTTGGATTCAAGCGAATCCTAAAGTAGCGACAGCATTCGAAGATTAGTCTAAGGTGTGTGGGATGATCCATTCGCTTGCGAGAGTGGGATGCTAAATAATCTAGATAGGCATCGACTATATGCTTGAGGTCATGAAAAGAAAAAGACATGGCCCGCTGGAAAGGGGCTCCTGCATTTTTAAGGACAAAAGGCATCTTACGATATGCGAATGTACCCCACGGACAAATGAATGTCGTTTTATGTTGGTCTTCGGGTTTGATTTGGACTTGATTATATCCTGAAAAACTGTCCATGAAAGAAAAGGCTTCACAACCGACACATTCATCAATGATCTGGTCATTGAATGGTGTTGGAAAATTATCTTTGAAACATGCCTTGTTTAAATCACGGAAATCGGTACATACACAAATCGTGCCTTGTTTTTTATTGACCGGCACATGATTTGACACCCATTGAGTCAAATGGATAGGATAAATAAAACCTGCCTTTAGCAATTTCTCAACCTCAATATTGATGGTTGTTGCTTTCTTTGGATTAACTGGACGAAGTTTTTGTCGAACAGGCTTGGCATCAGGATACGTTGTGATTTCGTGTTCAACTATTTTCGGATCGATACCTGGCATTTCCTCATAAGACCAGGAAAAAATGTCGCAGAATTCTTTGAAAAGATCCGTGTAAATTTGAATCTCTTCGGGGGAGAAATCCGCTCCGACGAAGACATTCTCCATGACGCCAGGGTTTCAGGAGATGTTGATGGGTATAGCTTCAGCGATAGTCGTCATATTTCCCTCAGCATAAATTTCCTGCATAGCTAAGAGATTAATAGGACATGGATGATCTCCCATCATGGTAACGGTGAATTCTCCTGCTTCGATTTAGCTTAACTCTGGCAGAAAATATGATATGTGATGAAGATTTTCCCAGGTTTTGTCCAGACTAGTCATTGCGTCGATTACTGCTTCGTCATATGGCAAAACTAAGTCTAACGAATCGACGTTAGCGAGAGAACCCTGACCCCAAATAGGATCTAGAAGCGGATCTAACTCTTGTGCCGGAGTCAGATCAGGGTTAGCTGAAGATTGCTGGACTAAAGAGTATGCTACCTCAGCAGTCGACAAGGGCATGGACATGCCTGAGTGCCCTGTCTCATCCATCGTGGCTAATGGGGAAGGAAGAATCCAAGGATCCTTAAAGTAAGTCGTGCGGAATGAGGAAACTTGAAAAATCTCAACCTTATGGTGATTAGATATAAATTTGATATGATCGTGAGGAGGTGGGAAATCGAAAGTACCCATCAAGGATGGGCACAGACCAACTCCTATGTTAACGACACCTGGTTGAGGATTATTAATCATCAGGACCATGGATGACCCCAAAGCTGGGTCAGGTCTAGAGAAAGACAATTGATCGATGGTCACTATCCGACCCTCGTGTGGAAACAACAAGAGTTGGAAAACTTTAGCAACCACAGCTTGTGTAGCATATGTCCAACTCCGTCCTAACAAGAGGTTATAGTCGAGGGGAGCATCGACTACCTCTACTTCGACACACACGGTTTTCCCTCCTAACTGCATAGGGAAAGAAGGAACAATACCATGTGGTCGAAATGAACGACCGTCGAAAGCAGTGAGAAGAGTAGGTGATGGAGACAAAATGAGTTGGCCAATGGCCTTCCAGCATGCTAACGACATAACACATGTCTAGGTGCCCACGTCGACCACCGTGCGGAATATATTCCATGTAAACAATTTCGTGGGATGAGCCACTACTATCTGAAATTCTACGTGGTCAGGCAGACGAGGTTTTAAGTCAGTTGTATCTAACATGATGGTGCCCGGATTATAAGTCTCAGTAGAGCCCAAATCGGTTAACAAGGCTTTCCTCTGAGCAGGGAAACTTTGGAGGACCTCCAAAGAAGACATCGCATAAGGGGTTTTTGATAAATCTTCCACCATAGAGTAATTTTGGGCAGCCCTTATGTTTGGGTTGTGAGAAGCTTTTTTAAATGCACCCTTTGGAATACATGTCATTGTTTCTCCCAATGTCTTCTCAATCTGTAGAGGAAGAGATGGGAGATCAACTTATTTACACTTCTCAGAAGTGCTTGGTTTACTATAGTCGTGCGCTCTAGTCGTTATGAAAGCATCACCCCTAACCATATATACGTTCGCGGATGAGAGATTGTTTGGAGGAGGGCAGGTTTCTTGGTTGCCCCCTTCTGTGCTTGTAGAGGCTTGAGTTAGATTTTGCCCATGTTGAAAGGGATTAGTCAACACTGCTTGTTGTTGTTGTGTGACAAACTTATGGGCCTCTGCAAGTCGAGGACAAAGATGGGTTGGGTGGTCTTCCGCATACAAGTTGCATGGATACCTCGCCTTCCATTTTTCTGTGTTGTCCCCGCCAGCATTATCAGTGCGTTTTTTATCCCCCTTACCCTTCTTTCGTTGTTTTTTCTTCCCTTCAGGCTGGTGGGTGGCCTTTGGGTTAGTCAACTGCACGGTGTGTACTTCCGACGTTTGGGTAGGAGGAGCAGCCAAAGAAGTAGTTTGGTTGGCCATTGTGTGTTGTATAGATAATTGTTGCAACTATTTTGTCAATTCCTCAGCGGGCTTGGTTTGTGCTGAACCAACAATACCATCGGCATGTGGTCTAGCTCTCTGTCTAGTTTTATCCAGTATCGAATGTGGCGCATCTGGCAAGATGGTGTATAATAAACCAGACTGAGAATAGATGAGCTCAAACTGTTGATCTCTCATGATGACATCTTCTTCGGAGAAAACTATGGATGTTGCGACGTCTTTGGATAATTATGGGACCAAAGACTTAAGGAACCACTCAAGTATCAATGTTGGTGGGACTGGTACTTTGATTAGACTCTTTCGACGTCTCCACTCTTAGATATGATCAGAGATATGGTCCGTTGTTTTCTATTCGAAATTGGTGAGCAGCTCTGTGCCAGCGTCGTATCTCACAGGTAATTGGAAATGGTTAAGGAAGGCCATCGCCAGTTCGCCAAAAGAAGAGTATCTTGAGCGATCGAGCTCGATGTACCATTTCGCGGCACTCCTAATAAGAGTACGTTGAAACAATCGGAATTGTACGGAGTCATCTTTCAATGAGTTAGATGAGCACCAAAGATGAAAGGTAGTCACATGATCACCTGGATCTCCATTAGGCTTGGCCTCGAACTTTGGAATGTCCGAAGGAAACTTCGTCGTCATAGGAGGCCAACGTGGATCGTGACAAATAGGATCATTTAACAATCTTGTCAAATCTGGCAAGTGTAAAGTCGCCAGGAATGGTAGTTTGGGTTGTTGTTGATAACCTGGGAAAAAGGGTCCTGGAGGTTGACTGGCACCAGGTTGCCAGGAAAAGTTTGGTTGCTGGCCTGGATTCTGGTAGAAACCATGGCCCTGACCAGCGTAAGGATTTTTCATCTGTGGAGACATCATCGACTGATTTCCCAAAAAGGACATAGAGTGTTGGGCATGCATTGTGTTCGAAGGACTTTGGGAAGGATTACCCCATGCCAGTCCTGTTGGGAGAGGCATAGTAGTATGTCCAGGGTTCCATTGACTATGGAAAGAATTACCCTAGAATGGCATTCCAGAGGAGGGAACAGATCATTGTTCTGAGTTCCAAGGTCCTTCTACGTGTGCCCCCTATGCAGGAACAGTACCCTGCGCAGGAGTAGATTGTCCAAAAATTGGGTTGCCCCCAATCAGAAAAGCGGCTAATGAGAAAGTGTTATTACCAAATGTCCCATTCCAAGAAAATGGTGTCGAACCTACCGGCATACTGTGCGCAGGTGTTCCTTGACTCCATGCTCCAAATAAACTAGTGTGTGTAGGTTGCCCAACAGACTACTGATGCGGACCACCAAGCGAAGGGGACGAAGGAGGAATATGACCTCCTGTGTAAGGAAAAGCATTAAAAGGGATAGGAGTGCCCCCAAGGTGACCTTGTAGAGGAGTGCTAGAGCTCCTTGCCCCCAGACCCAAAGTCTGTAAAGTGGAGTAGGTTAGGGCAGGACTTGTACTCGAACTAGGCATACCGTATGAAAACAGAGGGCCTGTCACACTAGGTGTGAAGGGTGTTGTGGTTGCTGCCATAGATGGGTTCGGTCCACTATGTGACGTAGTTGCAGCTGAGAAAATGGTGGCTCAGACCGATGATGGTAGGTTAGGAGATGACTCTCCTATGGTAGCAACTGTGGTGGGAATTGAAGAATTCCCAGAAGAAGTAATAACATTTGTTTCCATAGCTGTTTGAGGCACTGTCTGGCATTCATGAAATTGGATTGGTACAATAAACGGTGCCAAGATATCAGTGGTTGGGGTTTCAACCGAGCCAAGAGCGGTGGTTGATTCCTCTAGGATTTGTTCGAGCACAAATTTTTGTAAACCGGTCGCTTCAAAAGACCCTTGTTGGTCTAGCTTTCGCCTTAAAGGTGGCGGGGGTGGCTCTAGTGTAACTGGCGACAGGCCAAGAAGACTTCGTGACCAGTAGAGCTCGGGATCCTCCACTGTGTGAGAAGATCCAAGACATGCTAAGGTATACTAAACGTTCAAAAGTAACACACACTAAAAAGAATCCCCTAAGAGATAAGACAAGCAATCACTAAACTTATTTGGAAGAACAGTTACAATAACCAACACTAGAGCAACTTACCAGTGCAAGTGCAACTCGAACACGAAAGCACCCTCCATGTATACTCTGCAAAGCGTGGCCCGATGTCTGTCCTAGGTACCACGGTATACCCTCGCAGTCACCTGTGTATGTCCCTAAAAAGATTGGCAACTAGGTTGCCAGCACACGAACAGTCACCAGTTGGGTACAGTCGAAATTCGGGTAGACCACAATGAGCAGGGTATCAAGCCCGAAACCTGTCAAGGGTGTCGACAAAAAATGGTCTGGAAGACAACTGAGGACCTCAAACGGATTCAAGACCCATGAAGCCCCGTGGAAAATTCAAACGACGGAATCCCAAAACAAGCCCTCTATATGTGTTCTCCACTACGATTGGTCCGGCTTTGGAGGGGTTATCTCCACTACCTTTCTGCATGCGACCTCGTGTTTATCCCCTGTGTTAGAGGGGGGTCTCGAATAACTTCCACGAAACTGTACTTAGACACTCCCTATCTCGGACTCTAATGTTTGGTTTTGAATGGCCTTGAAGAGTTTCCTCTCCAACCTAATCCAAGGCCCTAGTCCTGAACTAGTTTGTGAACCCTACAAACATAAAAGTCTAGTAGATTTTAAAATTAGCATTGCTTTTATGGATTTTTCTTACGTCAAGGGGTATGAGGGTGAAACTGATGATGTGTAAAGATGAAAGCAAAAATTAATGAAAAAAGATGGAAACAAAATACTTTTACTAAATGCAAAATTTCAACAACTTTTCACAAAGAAAGTTTTTTTTTTTTTTCTAAGATTTTATACATCCAACTCAAAGGAATTTCACTCGACTACGAGCTACTTATGATCTAAGTGAATTGCAAAAAACTTATGAAATAAAAGAATTTTCCCTAGCTAATGATGCAGAAACACACTCTTCAACCAAAGAAGAAAATGAAAAGAGATTTTTTATTTATTTAAGTGCTAGTAAAGAAAAAAGTGGAAAATACTGACAAGCAAAAAAACCAAGAAAAACAATTCTGGCTTAAAGCGCAGATCACAAACAATCAGATTGAAGAATCACACAAAAGAAATTGAACAAACAATGACTCTCACGCTTGTCTAAAAACCATAAAACAAAAAAAAACAAAAATATTCTTTTATTTTTCTCTCAACTATTAACTGAGAAAAAGCAGGCTAAGGGTAAGATGAATCCTAACCTACTGACTATTCAAATCTAGATTCAAACACCTGAGAGGAATACTTCTTATCAAAGGAGGGGATGACTGCCCCACCCTGAGAAAAAAGTAGCATGTACAGGAATGCGGTTGTCACTAAAATAGCATGCATGCAAACACGTGCTGAACAGAGACAGAAAGCGTGTACACATGGGCTGACCTTGTATAGGCCGCGTGTATATCTAAATTCTAAGGAAAAATATGAAAACAGGCAATCCAGACCAGGAAGAGGCCTCTGGTATTGATAACCAGGATCCCTTGAAGGCTTGGATTCTCTTTCTAACAAAAAATACTAATAATGCAAGGAATGATAAAGCAAAAAAAAATAAATCTGAGATAGGACTGTGAACCAGCAAGACTCAGACAGGATTCCAGAAAACCTCCTGAGAATGTGTAATTCTGACAGGGAAGAAGAGGACTGCCTCTAAGGTTCTCTGAACTCCTACATGCGACTTCTATCTCTATAGCTAGTGTTCAAATGCGGGTTGTCAGAGGATAGGGCGCGGGTACACACGTTCAGGCCTTCTGCAGGTCGCGTGTACCTCTGTGTGTCCCGAAAAATATAGTCAAACAAAAGTCAGGGAAAACTGGTATGGAAACCCAGACTCCCTTCTAGCTCAGACCTTACAAAAAAATAAAAGATGGGCAAAGAAAAATAAAAAAACCTGGTCTTTAAACTACCCAAAAACTTAAATAAATCCAGGAACTCTAAAGAGTATTCTCCCCAGTATGGTCACCAATTCTGTTGTTGGGAAAAACACCCTACGGACTAGCAAACTAGGGTCAGACTTGCATGCAGATTTGACCTAATAGAAACTACTTTTTTACCTACATCCCAAGATTTAAATCCATTTTTCTCAGTAGATGCATGGAAAAGGACCACCTACCTTATTATCGGCGTTCGATGTAGATCCTTCGTTGCGCTTCGATTACTTGCTTGCGTTGCTCCTTCCACAGATGACCTTCACTCAAGACAAACAACAACTATGCATGCATGCTACTTCTATACTCAAGGGTTAGAAATCAAGCATAAATTAATCAAACCATAGACAATTCATGAATTGGGACGGGAAAAGCATTCTTTTTATTACTAGAAGTGAATCAACTTAAAAAAGTTGAGACCAACCACCGCTCCTTGAACCTGATCCTAGGCTCCTATTCTTTTGTCCTTCAACTGCTTTGCGTTAAATCTCCTTTGGCATGAGGAAAGGCTAAAGGGTTGGGACAATCGATTACATAAATGGGCAGAGTTTCTTCGCTATAATTTTTCCTCCTCCAAATGGTACCCCTACCCCTTCTTTTATAGGCTAGAAGGAGCTAGGGTTTTGGACGAACCCTCGGCCTAGCATGGCTGAGAGTTTCAGTTAACTGACCCATATATTTTTGTTCTGTCAGCAACTTTCCTTTTTTCGTGCTTTGTTAGGTACACGCAGGCTGTTGTGAGTCAGCCAGTGTGTACACACGTGCAGTAATGGGTTAGGGCGTGTGGGCCTTGACACAAGAGGATTTTCAAAGAGTTGTTCAGGAGAGTTTTGGCAAAGAAGGGATATGAGTTGGCCTGATGCTAGGTAAGCACGTGTGGTGCAATTTAGGGTTATAACACTATGATAAACAAAAACAATGGTTCCTAAATGGTTACCCTTGGCAGAATGGTGGTATAACACTTCCTTTCATACTACAAAAAAAATGACACCATTTATGGCACTCTATGGATACCACCCTCCTTCCATCACTTCTTCTCTAAAATAAAAATCCAAGGTTCAAGTAGTGGAAGATCACATCAAGCATCAACAACAAGTTCTCCAAATATTAAAGGACAACCTGACCATGGCACAAAATCGATGAAAAAACAATCAGATCAACATCATAGTGAAAGAAATTTTGAAGTAGGGGATTGGGTGTTTTTAAGACTAAAACCATACAAATAGATGGCCCTCAAGCAAGCCAAGAAGGATAATAAATTATCACCAAAGTACTATGGCCCTTATAACGTGTTGCAAAATATTGGTACTATGGCATATAAATTGGAATTGCCTGCATCTTCACGAGTACACCTAGTTTTCCATGTTTCAAGCTTAAATAAGGCTATAGGTGAGAAGATACCAGTTCAAACTATATTTCGAGAACTTGACGAGGAAGGAAAAATCATACTGGATCTTTAAGCTATCACTGACACAAGAATTCTCCAGCTGAGGAATATATCCATTTCACAGCATCTCATTAAGTGGAGGAAACTACCTGTTGAACTTGGGAAGATGAGACATTTATAAAGAAGCATCCATAATTACTCAAGCGTTGCAGACAACACTTTTCTGAAGGGGAAAGAATGTTAAGCCCTAAATAGTGGCACATTACCCCTTAATTGGGGCATATTGCACTAGTAATGTTATTTTATTTATGTCAACTTGGGTCCATTAGTTGTAATTGTACCTCCTAGCCTCCTATATATACCAAGGAGACCTTTTCATTTGGAATCATCTTGTATTTGGGAATTTATGTGGTGTATAAGGAGGTTTCCCCCTCGAACAGGCTTATTATTTTAAATTCTCTCTTTTTCAATTCGTTGAGTACTTATTATCAGTTTTTTTATGCTATCTTGATATTTAGTTCTTAACATTAATGTTATATATGTCTAGATCTGAAAGCCATGTCCTAATGTTATAACGCTAAATTGCACCTAACATGCATACTTGGCATCATGTCATCTAACTTGCTATCTTTACCAAGCCATTATTGAACAACTCTTCTAAAAACCATCATTTTGAAGGTGTACGTGCCCTGTACCATTGTTGCCCGCGTACACACGCTTGTTGAGCCACTACAACCTGCGTACACTCACAGAATATCGCGAAATATGGAAATTTGCATAGGATACTAGTTTCTAGGCCATTACTTAACTGTTTTACTTCCCATAGCCAGTCACCCCAACCGTTACTGTCCCTTTTGGCCTATAAAATAAGGGGTTGGGGTCCCATTGCAAAGAGAAGCACAAGAGCAAAGAAACTCTTCCCATTTCATCAATCCCCCTTTGCCCCAATTGTAAATCCCTTACCAGTTCCATAAGAGAGAACTGAAGAGGAGAAGAATACATGGAAACAGTTGGTGCATGGTGAAGAGGATCCCAGGACCAAGTTCAAGGAGCAGTGTTGGTCTGATGTTGTAAGCGACTTTTGTTATATTAATATAAAGAAGTACATTTTTCGTCCCGCCAAATGACGTCTTGAACTTATATGATTTGTTTGCATTTCTTGTTTATGATGTCTAACCCACTAATCCATATGTAGAATGCATTCTTGTAGTTTCTTATTTTTATTTTTATGAATGCAGGTTAGCCTTGGAAGGAGACTTGCAGTCGGGAAACAACCAAGCGTAAAGGGATCGACACCATACGTGGAGTTTAAGGTAGGCCTACTAGATCCCTCTCTCTTGTCTTTTATGTATGATTGTGGGGTAATGTTGGGATAGTGATAAAAAGTAGGAGACTTTAGATGGTTATGTATGCCTACACTTTAGGCCCTTTGTGTAGTCCATAGAGGGATTTTCCCGCTATAGCAGAATTGGTGACCATACTGGGGAAGCCTCTAGGGTATTTGGGGATATTTCTTTTTGGGTGCTTTGAATCAGTTCATTCAATGTTTTCTAAGTTTCCGTGAGCTTCTATGTCATCAAAGGATGATGGTCTTCCATACCAGTACTCCCTGCCTATGCTAGACTGTTGTTTTTTCATTTTTTTGAGGAGTTACAGAGGTGTATGCGGCCTGTAGTGTGATTGCACGCGTGCATATGCGGCCTGCCTTTGGACAACCCGCGTACATACGATGGTTGCTGAAGTGACAGTAGCGTGCCTATGTTGAGAAGATATTTTGCAAAGAAGAGGCAGTCATCCTCTTCCCTGTCAGAAGTCATACTCCTCAGGGGTCTTCTTGATCTAGCCCTGGTCTCTGTTTTAGTAGTATGTAGCCTAGGTTTGACCTTAGCATAGCTTTCTTTTCATCAAAATATTTCTTGTGTTTTCTTTAATAGGGTTTTTAGACAAGTTGGTGAGTCTGCTTGGATCCTCCTGTTTGGTATTGTCAATGACTCCCTGTGATCTGCAATTGGGCCAAAAATTATTTCTTGGTCCTGTCTTGTCGGTGTTTTCCCTTTTTTTCTTTAGAAGAAAAGAAATTCATTTTCACATTTCTTGTTTTGAAGCATAAAACAATAAAAAAAATATTTCACTACTTTGTTTGGTAAATTAGTTTAGGTTGGTTTCTTTGTTTACCAAGCAAAAATAATTTTTTCTTAAGTTCTTTACTTGAATGCTTAGGACATTAAGTAGCTCTTAGTCGAGCGAAATCTTGTTTTGAGTTTTTATTTTCAAATATCTGAGAAAAGTAGTTACGAAACATTTGGTGAAAGAGTTTCAATTGGCAAATCTTTATTTGTGAAGAAAGAAGTACTTTTGTTTCCAGTATCATCTTATGCTCTTCTCTTTCGTCTCTTAAAGAACATCAGTCATTTCACTTTCATTCATTTTGACTTAAGACAGCCACTAAAATTAACGCCTAATTAAAATTTATTAGACTTTTTGTTTGAAGGGTTCATCAATTTAGTCTAAGCTAGAGCCTTGATTTAGGATTGGAGAGGAAACTCTTCAAGGCTACAAAAACAAACATAAGAGTCTGAGCTAGGGAGTGCTTGAAATTCCAATAATCGTGAAATTCATCCAGGACCCCCCTCTAACACAGGGGCTAAACACGAGGTTGTGTGCGGAAAGGTAGCGGAGATAACCCCTCCAAAGCCAGACCAAGCATAGTGGGTAATGCATATAGAGGGCTTATCTTTGGATTTCGTTGATCGCATTTGCCACGGAGCTTCGTGGGTATCGAATCTGTTCAAGGTCCTCAATCTTCTTCTGGTACACTTGCTTTAGATACCCTTTATAGGTTTCGGTCTTGATACCCTGCTCATTTTAGTCCACCCGACTATCGACTGTACCCGCTTGGTGACTATTCGCGCATTGGAAACCTAGTTGCCTTTATATTAGTGACTTACATAGGAGACTATGGGGGTATACCATGGTACCTCGGGCAGACATCGGGCCACGCTTTGCAGAGTATACCTAGAGGTTGCTTATGTATTCGAGTTTCACTTGCACGGGTAAGTTTCTCTAGTGTTGGTTGTTGTAACTGTTCTTCCAAATAGCTAGTGATATGTTTCTCTTACCTCATAGGAACTTTTTCTAGTGTGTTCTGGTTTTTAAAATGATTATAGAAATCCCTAGTGTTTCATTGATCTTCTCTCACAGTGGAGGATCAGGAGCTTCGTCAGTCGCAAAGGATTTTGGGCTTGCCGTCGGTTGATCTCGAGCCACCCCCACCACAACTAAGGCGAAAAATAGACTAGCAAGGGTCTTTTGAGGTGACCGGGTTACAGGAAACCGTGTCTGACTCATCTCCAAGATGAGAACATTCAATTCTGGAGGAACCAATCATTTCTAACCTCAGAGTGCAAGCTCTTGGTCTGTATAACCCTCTAATCATTGATCTATCGACGTCCATCGTTGTACAGGTTCAACCTTACGAGCGTCAGGTAGTGTCACAAGCATCGATGGAAACAAATGATGTTACTTCTTTAGGGAATACTCATATTTACTCTATGGCTATCACTACAGGGAGTGTTCTGCCTCCTAACCAATCGTCATCGGTTCATACCACTGTGGTATCGACTGCCTCTACCTCGGGCAATGGTTTGACTCTATCTATTGCATCGATCACTTCTTTGTTCACCCAGAGTGCGAAAGGCCCTCCGTTCTATATGGGATGCCTGGATTTAGTACGAGCACTGTCCTATCCCACTCCACTCTACATATGTCAGGTCTCGGGGCAGATAGCTCCAACGCTCCTTTTCAAGGATCCATGGGGGGCACTTCAACTCCCTATATTTCTTTCCCTTATGGAGGGGGTCATATACCTCCTTCATCCCCTTTGCTCGGCGATGCCCATCAGCACTCCGTCGGGTCGAACGTAAATTATAGTTTGTTTGGAGCAGGTAGTTAAGGACTCCCTACTTATAGCTTGTTGGTAGGTTCGACATCGTTCTCTTTGTTCGACACATTTTGTAACAACTCTTCCTCATCAGTTGGCATCTTGGTCGAGGGAAACGTCGGTTATGGACAACAACATCCTGTACAGGGTACTATTCCTACACGGGGGGAAAACTTAGGAATTCATTCCTCACAAGGACCTTGGAATCCATGGCAGAGATAAGTTCCCTTATCAGGGTTGTTGACTGGGGGAAACCCCTTCCATAGCCAATGGAACCTTGGGAAAGGCTCAGCAGCTATGCCCGTCGGATCGGTAGGGGGAATCCCTTCCCAAAATCCTTGGAATGCGACGCAAGCCCAACCCTTTACGTCCTATTACGGGAGTCAGCGGATGACAAATTAACAAGCACATAATCCATATGCTATTCATGGCCATGGTTATTACCAGAACCTTGGCCAACAACCTAAATTTTCCTGGCAACCTAGTGCCAACGAAACTCCAGGCTCCTTTTTCCCTAGGTACAATAAACAACCCAAATTACTATTTCTTGCAACTCTGCACTCGCGAGACTTGACAATGTTGTTAAACAACCCCATCTATCATGATCCGCATTGGCCCCCTATGCTGACCAAGTTGCCTTCAAACATCCCAAAGCTTGAGGCCAAGCCTAACGAAGATCCAAGCGATCATGTGACTACCTTCCATTTATGGTGCTCGTCCAATTCTTTGAGAGACAACTTCGTCTAGTTGCATTTGTTTCAATGCACTCTCATCGGGAGTGCAGCAAAATGTTACATCGAGATTGATCGTTCAATATACTCTTCCTTTGGTGAATTGGCAATGGAATACGATGCTGGCACTGAATTGTGGGCCAAATTTGAGAAGACAAAAGAGGACCATATCTTATATCACATCCGAGAATGGAGATGCCAGAAGAGTTTGATAAAAGTGCCAGTCCCATCAACATTCCTTCTAGAGTGGTTTCTTAAGTCTTTGGTACCCCAGTTATCTAAAGATGTCACAACCTTGGGGGTATTTTCAGAGGAAGAAGTGATAATGAGAGCCCAACAACTATAATTGATTTACTCTCAGTCTGGTTTACTTTACGAAGTTTTTCCAGATGCACCACAGTCGATACTTGACAAGGCCAGACAAAGATCTGGACCACATGTCGATGGTATTGTAGGTTAAACGCAAACGAATCTCGTTGACCAGCTGTCGAATCAATTACAGCAATTGTCAATACAACAGACAACGGCCAGCCACACCATTGGTTCAACTTCTCCCCCTACTCAAACGTTAGATTTACACAGTGTGCAATTGAAAAACCTGAAGGCCACCCAATAGTTTGATGGAAAGAAGAAACAACGAAAGAAGGGTAAGGGGGATAAGAAACCTACCAATAATGTTGTCAAGGGAAACAATGAAAAGAAAAATTCGAAGTATCCTTGTAATCTTTGCAAGGAAGACCATCCGACTCACCAGTGCCCTTAGCTTGCGGAGGCCCAAAAGTTATTGGCACAGCAGCCACCTATCATGCTAACGAATCCATTTTCGCATGGGAAAAATTAAGCTCAAGCCTCTTCAAGCGCGGAAGGGGTCGGTCACAGACCCCCTCCGTCTTCGAGTAATCCTTCATTCGCAAATATGTACATGATGAAAGATAGCATTGACATAGCGACTAGGGCATGTGACTACAGAATACCAAACACCCCTGAGAAGAGTAAAGAAGATGAAAACCCATCTCTTCCTCTCTAGATTGAGAAGACGTTGGGTGAAAAAATGACACTCATCCCCAAAGGTGAATCCAAGAAAGATTCTCACAACCCAAATGCAAGGGCCGCCTATAACTACTCTGTGGTGGAGGATTTTTCACAAACCCCTTGTGAGATGTCAGCTTTGGAAGTCCCCCAGAGTTTCCCTTCCCAGAGAAATGCTCTATTAGCTACCTTAGGATATGTTGAGACTTGTAATCTGAAAATGATCATGCTTGATACGACCAACTTAAAACCTCATATTCCTTACCACGTAGCATTTCAGATAGTAGTGGCGTACACCACAAAAACTTTTACTCGAAACATTTTCCGCAAGGTGGTTGATGGGGGTGCCTCGACATGCGTGATATCTTTGGCATGTTGGAAGGCCATTAGCCAACCCATTTTGTCTCCGTCACCTACCCTTCTTATCAATTTTGATGATCGTTCATTCTAACCACATGGAATCATCCCCTCTTTTACCGTGCAGTTAGGAGGGAAGACCGTGTGCGTTGAATTTGAAGTGGTCGATGCATCTCTCGACTACAATATCTGGTTAGGAAGGAGTTGGACCTATGCTATGCAAGAAGTGGTCGCGACATTTTTCTAGGTCTTGTTGTTTCCACACAAGGGTCGGATCGTGACCATTGATCAATTATCCTTCTCCTGTCCTGACCCTTCATCGGGGGTATCCACAGTCCCTATGATTGATAACCCTCATCCTGGCATCGTCAATGTAGGGGTTGTTTTGTGCGCACCTTTGATGGGTACTTTTGATTACCCGCCTCTGACCGAAAATGTCCATTACATGTCGATTGTCCCCGACCAGCCTAGGGCCGAAATCTTTCAAATCGCATCGTTTCTCATGACTTACCTTAACAATCCATGGAATCTTCCTTCCCCATCAGCTACGATGGAAGGGATACGGCACCATGGCATGGCCATGCCTTTGTTTGTGGTAGAAGTTGCGTACTCTACAGTCCAGCAAGCTTCTACTGACTCCGATCTGACTCCTGCACAAGAGTTAGATTCAGTTCTTGAGCCTATATGGGCTCAATTTTCCCTCACCGATATTGATTCTTTAGACTTAGTATTTCCCTCAAACGAGGAAATTATCGAGGCAATGACTAGTCCAGACAGACCCTAGGATGATCTTCATCACCGATCTTACTTC
The DNA here is from genome assembly GCA_000966675.3 of Picea glauca. Lineage (NCBI taxonomy): Eukaryota > Viridiplantae > Streptophyta > Pinopsida > Pinales > Pinaceae > Picea > Picea glauca. The sequence goes on along the minus strand of JZKD02S1097906.1, from coordinate 396,462 downwards.
CTCTCAGAGTTAAGAAGAATTGAAGCAGGTGAATTCACTCTGACTATGACTAGAGATAAGGCTTGTCCTATCAATCTTTTGGCTATGCACATTTTTTACGTTGAAGGAAATATGGAAAACATTGCTCAAACAATACCTATCGATATCTCCAGAATCCCTAGCATCGTGGAGAATATCTTCATTGGAGCGAACGACTCCCCCAAGGATATTCAAATCTACACATATTTATTTAAGGAATTTCATGACGTGTTTGCCTGGTCTTATGAGGAAATTCCAGGAATAGATCCAAGAATCTTCTAACACGAAATCACAACATATCCTGATGCTAAATCAGTCCGGCAGAATCTTCGTCCAGACAATCCTAGGCAAGCAGCAACTATTAAGGCTAAATTAGAGAAAATAATCCAAGTTGGTTTCCTCTACCCCGTCCAATTGACTCAATGGGTGTCAAATCCCGTTCCATGCAATAAAAAATAGGGTACGATTCGCGTAAGTATGGACTTCCATGATTTGAACAAGGCCTATCCAAAAGACAATTTCCCCACGCCATTTATTGACCAGATAGTCGATGAATGTGCAGGTTGTGAAGCCTTTTATTTTATGGATGGATTTTCAGGATACAATCAGATACGGATCAAGCCCGAATACCAACACAAAACCGCTTTCATCTGTCTATGGGGTACATTCTCTTATCGGAAGATTCCTTTTGGTCTGAAAAATGTTGGAGCTACATTTCAGCGGGCCATGTCTTTTTCTTTCCACGACCTCAAACATATAGTCAAGTCTTATCTCAATGATTTAGCGTCACGATCTCGCAAGAGAGTTGATCATACTGCACACCTCTGACTTATCTTTGATCAATTTTGCTACTACCAGACCTGCCTGAATCCAAACAAATGCAGTTTTTGCATCACATCGGATCATTTTCTTGGTTTCATTGTTTCGACAACAGGGATCATGGTCGATCCTCTAAAGGTTGAGGCAATAGTTCAGTTTCCTCTCCCGTGCACAATCCCTCAGCTTCAGAGTCTACAAGGAAAAGAAAAAAAAATCCGTCGTTTCATCGCGAACTATGTCAAGATCACAAAGGGTTTCATGCGTTTATTGAAAAAGGGCATTCCTTTCCATTGGGATGAATCTGCTCAGCACTCTTTTGAAGCATTGAAATGTTCCCTCATGTCTACCCCTCTTCTTCAGCCACCCAATTATAATAAATATTTCTTATTCTACTTGGCCGCTGCGGAGTCGACCATCAGTATGGTCTTGGTTCAGGAGGATGATTTTCCCTCAAAATATGTGATTTATTACCTGAGCTGAGGTTTGGTTGGACCCGAACTCAATTATTCCCACATTGAAAAACTTACATTGGCAACAGTTCGTGATGTCTAACAGTTCCGTCATTACAAATTGTTTTGTAAGACCACCATCATTGTTGTTGTGAATCTGTTTCAATACGTCTTAACACGACGTGTAATTGGCGAAAATATCGGTAGATGGATAGTTATCCTCAAGGAATTCAACTTGGATTTTGTTTCGAAAAAATCCAAAAAGTCATTGGTCTTTGCGGAACTCATTTTTGAACTTCCGGTCGAATCAGGTGATGTTATACCAGAAGAGTCACCTATCAAAGGAGACATGTTTATGATCGCGTCTTCGGACCCCTGGTATGGAGATATACTAGTCTATCTCCAGACTTTGAAGTACCCTACCTCTTGTTCTCGTGATGAGTGTTTTCGTATACACCATCAGGCCAAAAACTATCTCATACTCGAGGAAACTCTGTATCTTCGAGGTGTAGATTGCATCCTTCATTGGTGTCTCACCCATGAAGAGGCGAAAATCATGCTTAATGATTGCCACACTGGAGCATGTAGCGGTCATTTTTCTAGGTTGGCAATAGCCCATAAGATTCTATGAGTCAGTTACTTTTAGCTGACATTAATCAATGATTGTGTTGAATCAGTCAAGAAGTGCCATCCGTATCAAATCTTCTCTCATAAGATGAGGGCACACCTCAATCCCATGTTTCCCATCATCACACGTGGTCCCTTCACCAAGTGGGGGATTGATTACGCTACATGAAACCCTCCTCCCACAAGGGGGCACAGTTATATCATCGTAGCAGTAGACTACTTCACGAAGTTTGTCAAAGCTATGCCAACATTTAAAGATGATGGTGAGACCGCAACTCTCTTTTTTTTTAACTAGATAATAGCAAGGTTTGACATCCCGAGAGAGATTGTCACTGACCATGGCAGTCACTTTCAGAACAAAATGATGTCTGAGTTAACATCAAATCTTGGTTTGAGGCAAGAACATTCATCACCCTACTACCCACAAGCGAATGGTCAGGTGGAAGCTGTGAATAAATCCCTTAATACTATCTTACAGCGAATTGGCATTTGATGTTGTACTCGACATTATGGGCCTACCGAATGTCTGTTAATACTGCAATTAGTTTCTCACCTTTTCAACTCATTTATGGGATGGAAGCAGTCTTGCCTATAGAGTGCCAGATCGCCTCTCTAAAGTTGGTAGTACATTTATTTCCAAACACTTCACCGCTTGAAGAGCATTTATTACATCTTGAGCAGCTCGATGAGCATCGTCGAGATGCAGCCTTCGCTAACGAAACTCATAAAAAAAATTTCAAGTGTCAATATGATTGGTCCCTCTGTCCTCAGATTTTCTCTGAAGACAACCTTGTCCTAGTCTATGACCAAGATAAGGACCCCCTGGGGGTAGGAAAGTTCAAACCCATGTCGTTCAGACCTTTCATCGTGAAGGAGGTTCTAAAGAAGGGCACTTATCGTCTGGTGGATTTTGAGGGAAATGCTTTGGCGGAGCCTAGAAATGGTCTCTAACTCAAGAAGTAATACTCTTAGGTGGGTCGCCTCAGGTGACTTCTTGTAACATATGTATAGTTCCTGTACATTCTCTTTTTAGTTTCATCTTTTTGGTATTATGCACGTGTCATTTTTTATGTCATCTTTTTCACTATGGCAGATGTCAAGTGAAATAGAGGTGTTCATTGGGTTTGTGGATAGTGCTAGTTGGCACACTCGGAGGCTTTCTTCTGCAACCTGGGTGATTTTCACACCTCACGGCCAGTTGTTATCTTCAGGAGGTATCTATTTAGGTGTTGCCACAAACAATGTTGTCGAATACAGAGCAGTATTAGATTTTCTTCATGATGCTTTGTCACTTGGTATCTCTCACCTCCGGGTCTACTTAGACGCTCAGCTGGTTGTGTCTCAGTTAAATGGGGTTTACCACATTTATGATCCTACATTACACCGACGGTTCCTTAGGGTACATCTCTTAGAATGAAGTTTTGATTACATTACATATATCCATGTTCCTAGGAGATTGAATCAAATCACAGATACTCTAGCTAATCATATATTAGATTGGCATATTACACACATGTAAGAAAAATCAAACACACGAACATGTAAATAAATTTTTAAAATAGATGTAATCCATAAGACATAAAAAAGATGAAAGAGATCCATATATATATCAAAACATATCAGAGCACATGGGTGGGCGCAAGCGCCTCAAAAATATGTCCAATCAGAGTCACGGGGCTTATGCCCTCAAAAATATACAAAAGTTTCTCTCAGCATGTAAGTAGTCTATCCTAGCTAAGGGTGGGGCAAGTTGGCCTTGCCTTAGTGAACAACAGCGTTCGGAAAATGACGAAAAAGTTGGACCCAGGTCCATGGCACCCCAACTACATGAGGTTGCATCGATGGTGGCAGGTCCTCGATCTCTGCCATTGGGACTGTGCGAGTGAGCGCGGTAAGGTTACGCTCCACCCATCTCAAAACTCTATCAGCCTCTCTGGCTGGAGGCCCCCTTTCTATTGTTGGTTCTGCATCTCGTCGAGGACATCGCCTGGTCCTCGCGAAATCTGTTGGACGCACTAGTCCCACATCTGCACATAATGGATACATACTTGTCAAATACTCTAGTACACAAAATTTTTTTTATATATATATATATAAGGAAATAAAAATTAAATAACTTTGAAAACACAAGCATACCTAAATCTCCTCGCTCTACTCCAGGAGGTATGGCCATGTCAGGGTCCCTGGAGAAGTCAATCCCGACATAGGGGTATTCCTCTATCGTCGGAATTTTTTGAGACCACCAGTCAAAAAACTTGTCATTGAAGGCCTCAATGGTCCTCCCCACACCCTATCGCAGCAACCATGCCGCCCATCTGCATAGTGTCGGGAGAGTGGCCTCGTTCCCTTGTACCATCTCTCAAGGACTGAGACTGGGTACCCTCTCAAAGAAGAAAGAGCATGAAACAACCCCAAACCCAAAGTTCCTATGCTCCCACACTCGACAATCTCTCAATTGTCTCTTCATTCATGTCAGCATGGTTGTGCTCCAGTCAAAAATTTGTGCATTTAAGCACTGAACTGCACAATGCATGTGCGCCCGGGAAGCCTGATGCAAAGTTGTGGATCCAGTGATCTACCCAATGAGTAGAACAATCTCTTTCAATGATAGGTTGTTGATCTTGTTTATGGGCACCTGAGAACCTACTTTCTCAGTACCAGCCTCACAATGGAGTCCAATCAACTCCTCTATGTTGTGTGGCCCAGTGGGAAAAGTGTGCAAGTTGACTGGATCCCCTCTCCTCGAGAGACCAGTTAGAAAGTAAATGTCCTCAGTCGTTGGAGTCAACAACTTCCCCTCGAGCATGAATGCCTCTGTGTCAGGATGCCTGTAATCTATCAATGCATTTACCAACCTGGGTTGTGCCCTCATAAACGGACACTGGAAGAACTTTAGCAACCTGCATTGTGACAAGACAGCGACAGCAACGAGGTCTTCTAAGACCAAAAATCAAACTCCTCATGTTCCCTCTCTCGCCAATGAACATACATCCTGCAAAAACACAAAATGTTGGAGAGTTAACTCTTGCATTTTTTTTTTTTCACATGTTGGAGGGTATATGCGGGTTGTAGTGGATACAGTCGCATATTCCCCCATGCCGAGTTTCATCTGCACATTGACATACGCGTGTTTTCCTAGGACAACCCGCATACATGTAGGGCCGACCATTTTAAAGGTCAACGCCCCCCAAAAGCAAAAATAAATACAAAAAGGAGGAATGGAAATGCAGGAGGGGCTAATTTGTACTTACTTGGTCCAAGCAGAAGTTTGTTTCGTCCACTGAAGCTCACGGGATCAACTCTTTTGACAAAGAGGTGTTTTTTGACTTTTGGTCAATTCTCAATTCATAATAGTGATAATGAAATGTCAAACTTCGATTTATAGACTTTTTTGGCCCTTTTTGTCATTTTTTAAAACCTTTTTGTCATTTTTTCTAACTTAAAAATAATGTAGTATGGTTCATGAGTTTCTTATGGAATGTTACGATAACTGTTACTTTGGATATTGGGAAAATTTTTGGAGAGTTGGGTCATTTTAAAGGTCTTTTGGTTAAAAGTCATTTTTTCAACTTTGTGCATGTAAGTTAGGTTTCCACCTCTACTTATTGCACCTCAATGTCTTTTCTACTTTTCCATAGGATCGATCCCACTGAATTGCGACATGGAACCCTCACTCTTACTCTATAAGTGTCGTAATTTAGTGGCAGAGCCTACCTTCACATGGATGCCCTAGGTAGATCCTGGTTTCATTTTGGTGTCCATGCCATCACTAATGACTATAGGCTCGAGAGTCCTTATTAGTTTTTCCTAGTTACAAGCATGAGCCTCATTTGCATGATTCATTATCACTCTTGACCTCACCCTCAAGACTCCCAAAACACAACGGGCCTTCTTTTAAGCCCTTTTTCAGACCCTCTAAATATGAAAATATTGTCGAGTGATATTGTTTCCCTTCACACTCGCTAAACTGAAATTTGAAGGCACGTCTATTCGGCGGTAGTTTACCCCTTTTTCGGTCTGAATGGTCAAAAGTACTAACAAAGGTATACTCTAGGAGCCTCGGTTCTCTAGAAGATTATTCTCAAGCATAGATTTAACCCTTTTTCGGGCTTGAGGGACTAAACTTACGAAAAAGAAACCCCCACGGAGTCCATAGTTAATCTCTTTTCAGACTCCCTAAAATTGAAAAGATAGTCGAGTGACCTTGTTTCTTAACACTCGTTAAATTGGTCCAGAAGAACATCCCTTATGGAGTCCATAGTTAAGCTATTTTCAGACTCCTTAAAAATGAAAACATTTTCAAGTGATATTTTCTTTGTTACACTCGTTAAAATGATTTTGAATAGACGTTTTTTCGGTGTTAGTTTACCCCTTTTTCGAACTGACTAGACTACCTTCGAAAAAGGTACCTCAGTGGAGTCTCCTTTTACGCTTTTTAAAACTCTCTAAAAATGAAAAACCATCAATCTTACCTTCTCTGGGCTCATTAAAATCACATCGAAGGACATTATCATTGTGTCTTATTAATTTCATTTGCATTCCTGCGTTTTGGTCTAATGTCAGCTCCATGTTTCTCTCAACTGAACCATCTAAAGCATGCCTTATACACAAGCCTTGTAGCACTCTACCTCTGCGTCTTGACACCTTGACCCATGAAGGATTTTTCCCGAGTGTCCTTTTCTTGCATATATCCCCTTGATCTGAGCATCAATGTGTTCCTTTCACTTGGAACTAGTATGTATGCGACACTCGATCCTCCTTTGTAACGTATCATTCTTTATCAAGCTTCCCAAAATTATTGAAAAAGACAAAAAAATCAAATATACCCCAAAAAGAGGAAGGGAAAATTATTTTCTTTTTGTTGACAGCACAATCAGTCTCCCTTGGAAAAAGTGCATCCTTTCGTTTGTTCATCAATCCTTAAGATTCAATATGACCTTAGGAAGTTGTTCTCGCTACATAGAGTTGTGTCCTCCCCTTTTTGGTACTTCCAAACATATGGAGAGTTCGGTTTGCCTCCTACATCATGAACTTATGTCAATTTCATGCTCCCTGAGACTCATCTTTTGTCATGATTTTGTCCAAGGGAAGTCTTACTAAACTTGAGTCGGCCCTTCTGCAGTTTGTCTCTTGTCCTCATACTCGACCACCCTGACAGACCAATCAAGTCCTTGCTTAAAATAAATGAAGTTATATTCCTGATCATCAAGATCCTCTTGTATGTTACCGATGAGTCATCGAATACCTCTGGGTAGTGAAGTCATACAATCATATTACACTCCTACCCGAGTTTTGAAGATTCTAAAGTTGTTTCTCGAGCTCTTAAGACCTCATCTCCATCCATCAGGCGTCATTGGCTTCTTAAAAATGGATATTATACATGTATATTTTTTGATTTTGAGATGTAGATCCAATGTGTATTGATCGTGGCTACACTTTATACAGTTATATGACATGGATCTGTAGTGTATTTGATTGGAAGCCATAATTTTATTTCATCCCGAGCATGGGTATGCCCGCCTCAGTGAAACAAATTGTTATTTTTTCAGATGGACCCTCCTGAACTCTCGTCCTTGGGATCACTCGCGCCGTATAGTGGTGAATATTTATAATGTATTTCGGTCATAAGATTCTCTTCTGACCTTACAGATTAGGGGGTATCTGTTATAACCCTAAATTGAACCTGACATGCATACCTGGCATCAGACCATCTAACTTGCTATCTTTACCAAGACATTATTTAACAACTCTTCATCATTTTGAAGGTGTACGCACCCTCCACCATTATTTCCCATGTACACATGCTTGATCAGTGACTACAGCCCGCGTACACTCATAGAATATCGTGAAATGTGGAAATTTCCATAGGATACTAGTTTCTGGGTTGTTACTTAATCGTTTGACTGCCCATAGCCAGTCACCCCAACCATTATTGTCCCTTTTAGCCTACAAAAGAAGGGGTTGGGGTCCCATTGTAAAAAGAAGCACGAGAGAAAAGAAACCTTGCCCATTTCATCAATCCCCCTTTGCCCCACTTGTAAATCCCTTACGATTTCCCTATGAGAGAATTGAAGAGGAGAAGAAGACGTGGAAGTAGTTGGTGCATGGTGAAGAGGAGCCCAGAACCAAGTTCAAGTAGCAGTGTTGGTCTCATGTTGTAAGCGAATTTTGTGAGATTAATATAAATAAGTACTTTTTTTGTCCCGCAAAATGACGTCTTGAGCTTATATGATTTGTTTACATTTCTTGTTTATGATGTCTAACCCGCTGATCCATATGTAGAATGCATGCTTGTAGTTTCTTGTTTGTCTTTTGATGATTGTAGGTCATCCTTGGGAGGAGACTTGCAGTCGGGAAACAAGCAAGCGCAAAGGGATTGACACCAGACACGGAGTTTAAGGTAGGCCTATCAGATCCCTCTCTCTTGTATTTTATGTATGATTGTGGGGTAATGTTGGGATAGTGATAAAAAGTAGGAGACTTTAGACGGTTAGCTCTGCCTACACTTTAGGCCCTTTGTGTAGTCTGTAGAGGGGTTTTCCCGCTATAGCACTTAATGATGCATCATATTCCTGAGCTAGACACAGATGATCCTAGAATCAACGAAATATTTAGCTATTGTAGACCATCGGGGACTCCAAGATATGGATAAGGGTATATTGAACAAACAGATGCAATAATTCCATCCTGCAGATTTGAAAATCCATTACCCATAGGACTAAAAAAATCAGCAATCCCAAAGATGCACAAATTATTTTCCCTTATGAATGGATGTCTTATAAGAAGAGTAAAAATATATTGGATTAAGCGAATGTTAAATTGGGATATGTTTACTCATCCCCAAGACAAAGAATTTAATTCCATTACTTTTGCAGAACTAAAGAAAGAATTATCTGAGCAATGGAAAACATATATGTTAATAAAGGATTTGTGGATATCCTTTTATGAATGGTACAGACTTTCCCAAAAGGAATAAATTCAAATTATGTATTCCAAAGAAAGTGTCATTACCAAACACAAATGGAAAGCCTTAGATGGAAAAATAGCTAAGACAAATTTTCCTTTTCCCCATTTTAAGGGAATCATTCTAGGAGAAGAGGAAAAACAAACTCATGCTACTCCCCTCATTATTCACAAGGAAGAATCCCAACAAACAAATTCATATAGAAGACTCCAAAGTGTGTTTGAATAGTTAAATTGGACAAATATTTCTCTAAGAGGGATGGAAGCACATACTTTTGTAACCAATGACTATGCTAGGAAGAAACAAATTGATCAACTTCAAGTCTCTACAAATCAAGTTGCTTCCAGTATAAACTCTATCAATTCCCAAGTATCTGAAATAAAAAACACTTTAGAAAGTGAAAAAGAATCTTCAAAAAGAAACCATGAATAACTAATGGAAGGATTAGGTGAATATTTTAAGAACATATGGGAATATATTATTAAAGTATAAGAAAAATCTAGAAATCTTCCTGAAAAACCAATTCCTAGTTCTTACTTATTTCCACAAAAGGTCTCATCAGTAAACTCTACAGTCTACATTCCTAAAGAAACTAATTTGAAGAAAAGGTTTCCAGTCCATTTTCCCCTAGAACAAGAAGAATCATTCTCATCTCATCTTCTGGTTACACAATATCATATTCTCCCTGCTAAAGAACCAGTTCCTTGGAACATGACTAGGGTTCTAGCTCCAGACCTTTATTGAAAAGGCAAGCTACCAGAGGCACAAACATTTACCGATGAAAATTTCCCAGAATGGGACATAGATAGTATGACCATGGGCCAAATCCGTCAAGTTATAGACAGAATGTATGTTTCCTACAAAGTCATGTGCATGAAAAGAAAAAATGGAATAGAAGCATGTAACTCTATTATAAAATGTTTTACAGGAACTTTGGCTAAATGGTTGGAAATATAGTCTTCACCTACCCTAGTTGAGAAAATTGAAAAGTAACAAGTTAAAGATGAAAATGGGGATATAGTATTCAAAAAAGATGTCCAAGAATAAAATAATATGATAGGTGCATTAACTAAATTCATTCTTGATCATTGGTGTGGAACAGAACAAGAACTCTCTAATAAATATGCCATAATTCTAATGGGAATGAAATGTAAGATAATGTCCAATTATGATGATTTTCACAGAGAATGGACCCAAATGATATATGAAGTAAAAGATAGAAAAAACATTCTCTGGAAGAAAGTATATCTTGTTGCTCTCCCCAACAAATTTGTTGAATATTTAAAAGTACAAAAAGATTTTGTTCAACCTTATGATCTTTATACTTGGGGAGAAATTTACATAGTCATTGCCTCTTCCCTAGTAGGATTGTGTGCCAACATGAAGGTTACAAAGTCAATACAAACTCTATAAAATTACTAGATAGTAGATCTATCTGAGAAAATTATGGTATGACCCTAGATTACCCAGTTAGAAAAAAGAAAAGGGAAAAGAAATCCATGAGACAAATATTCCAAAAATATGATAAGGGCAAGCCCAAGTATTACCAAAAGGATAAGAGGAAAATAGGTCATTATAAGAAATACACAAAGTCTCATTATTACTCCCCAAAAGACATGAAATTGTAATCTACCAAAAAACAAAGTAAGGCCAACCTAACTCATTGGTTATGTGGACAATCGGGACACCTGGATAATACATGTCCACAATGAGAACAATATAAGAAGAACAAAGGTAATATCTCACAACAAAAGGCAAGCCAAAAGGTTGAGTCTTCTATGAAAATCATCTCAATTCACTGCAATAGATGTGGCTTAAGTCACCATGATATAAATCAATGCCCACATCATCCTTTTCCTAAGAGCGAAAAAGTTCATATGATTCAGGAAGGATGTTGTCAGTCTACTGACACTTCTGAATTTGAATATTCCTATAGTGAATCCTCTGATGAATAAATCTTGATTATAGAAAATGATTTCATTTGTAAAGATCCAAAGTTTTGTATTTTCCAGACAGATTCTTCAAGTTATGAAGAAATAGAATATGACGAAGAAGAAGATGATGAATATGAACCAGAACCTAAAATATGTATGGCTCAAAATCATTCTGAGGGAGATGCTCAGATGTTGGCACAAATCAAAGCATTGCTAGAAGGAGAAACAAAGTCTTCACTTTAAGATTCATTTCTAAAAACCATGGTAAAATCTCAACAACCAAAAACAACCAAAAAATCAGGTAAGAAGCCATTGTTCATAGATGCTTATTTTGAAAGGAATACCAAGTCATTTATTAGACAAAACTAGAATGATAAGATGAGATATTTGACTATAAATGATTTGGGAAAACAAATAAATATTCTTAAGAAGGAAGTTGCAGAAATTAAGAAAATATTAGAAAATATTGAAAAAGAACCAGAAATTGAGGATGGATAAAAAGATAATTCATGGGATAGACAAGAAATAATAGGGTTACAGCAACAAATCCAAGCCCTGCAATTCAGGCCTTCCCTAGAAGAAATTCCTCAGAATGCAAATACCAACATTAGTACATTTGAAACAAATTCTATAGAAGGTTTGAATTCTATAAGAATAATGGTCATCCAGCATCAGCAATATTATGTGATGATTAAGATGAATATTCAAGGTCAAATCTTTAAATTGAAAGCATTGAACAATTCAGGATCATATTTTAACATCCTGAATAAAGATTCTATTCCTTCTTATTATTGGTTAAAAAATAAAAATGCATCCATTGGGCCAGGTAATCAAACCCTAAGGATGGAATATGAAGTTGAAAGGATCAAGTTATGTTTTGGACCTCACTGCTTGAATCTGAAGTTTTCACTTGCATAAATTCAAGTACCTTGTCTTTTAGGTACTCCATTTTTTGTTGTTGTTGAACCACATAATTCTAAAAAATTACCATATGGAAAATCTGGATATTTTATTACAATAGCAAGGAGAAAATTTGTACTCCCATTTGTATCAGTCCTTAAGTTGTCCACAATGATCCAAATGTCTTAGACTCTTATAGAGAAAGAGAAAAAGATTCAAGAACTCCAACAAATGAAGACCAACTAGAGGATTGATCAACAACTCAAGGAGCTAAAAAATCAAGACAATATTAGTCAACTGCAAAAAATATTTGAAGATCAGGTATGCTCAGAAATCCCAACTACATTTTGGGAAAGAAAATCTCACTTTGATGAATTACCATACAAAGATAGCTATGAGGGAAAACCTTGTAAAATCAGAGAAATACCTATGAGTGTTAAATATCAGAAATTGTGCTCTGAATAAATCCAAGGTTTATTGAAAAAAGGATTCATCAAAGAATCCATTAGCCCATGGAATTCCTATGGATTCTATGTTAATAAACATTTTGAGAAGATTCGAGGAGTCCCGATATTGGTAGTAAACTATACTCCTTTAAATTTAGTCCTAGTTGATGATACTTATCCTATATCCCACAAATTCAGTCTAGTTAATAGAATAGAAAATGCAAAGATGTTATCAAAGTTTGATTTAAAATATGGATTTTGGCAAGTGGATATAAAGGAGGAAGACAAATTCAAAACTGCATTTAGTGTTCCTATAGGTCACTATGAATGGAATGTTATGCCCTTCGACCTCAAGAATGCTCCAAAAAAATTTCAAAGGGTTATGGATGACACTTTAAAGACATATTTTCACTGGCTAATTATCTACATAGATGATACATTAGTCTTCTTAGATTCCATATACCAACATTTCAAGAATTTGGAGATGTTTTTAAAGGTCATCAAATAATTTGGTCTAGTTCTTTCTAAAAATAAAATGGAGCTCTTTAAAACCTCTGTCAAATTTCTAGGTCACACAATTACAAATGGCCAAATTGCTCTTCAGACCCACGCAGGGGAATTTGCAGAAAATTTTCCAGACAAAATAATTGATAAGACCCAAATCTAGTGCTTTCTATGTGTAAGTTTTAAACCTATGAAGTAATGAAATGCATATAGATTCTTAAGAAAAATTGAAATCAATCAATGGCTCATACACATAGTACACAGAGATTTACACTGGAAACCCTTAACCAGGAGAAAACCAACCTTCCTTGGTGCAACACCTTTCAAATATTCATTGTATTAATTTCACCATTCACCATACAATATATAAAATGTTTTAGGTATTTCAAAGCTACCGAAAACGAGAACCCGTGAAAAAGGGTTAATTGAGAAAACGGGAAAAAAGAGCAAGAACAGCAAAAAGAACAAAAAACACCCCCAAAAAAAAAACCGGGCCGTTGCCCCGAACGTTGAACGTAACCAGAGGGGAGCATAACTACCCCCCCTCCCCCTCTGCGACCCCCCTAGGAAAGCACCCGACACACACGACACAAAGGTTGAAGGAATTTGGGATCATCAGACGCAATTGTCAAATCTGACGGGCCCACACACACACATGCAAAGAATATAACACATACCCAACATTCTCCCACTTGTTGTTTTCTTTGAATCCAGGGGTCCACGGGATTATATAGCCAACAATCCAAGGAAGCAATGCCCATTATTACTCTACACCAGGAGAAATTTTCTGTGCTCATAGACTTTGTCAATGAATCTGCAACATTCTTCAAAGTGTCAACCTTTTCCAGCAACACCTTCTTTTCTTCAACCATGTATCTCACAAAGTGATACTGAACATTAATATACTTTGTCCTTGAATGATAAGTTGGTTTATTTTCCAGGAAGATTTCACTCTGATTGTCACAATCTAATCTCATTGCTTGTTGTACCAACCCAATACCTGAACACAATCTCTGTAAGTATATTGATACCTTGCTTGCATGAGTGGTTGCCATGTATTCAACTTTTTTAGTTGAGAGTACCACTACAGCCTATCTTTTTCTCATCCAATTGATTACACCTCCAAATAGGTTAAACTCATACCCACTTGTAGATCTTCTGCAATTTAGATCTCCAGCCCAGTTTGCATCAACAAATCCATGTATGTCCACCACTCTATCCAATCTTGGTCTTCCTTGGTATCACAATACATAATTGGTAGTTCCACGCAAATACCTAAAGACCCTCTTTACTGTTGTCCAATGCTCCTTCCCTGATTTTGACATATACCTTCTCAAAACTCTCACTGCATGTGCAATGTCTAGTCTAGTATAGACCATTGCATACATCAAACTGCCAAATGCACTCGCATAAGGAACATGGGACATGTCCTCTTCTTCTTCATGTGTCTTGGGACACTGATCTGCAGATAAATTTACACCTATAGGAATAGGAACTTTGACCGATTTACTTCCATGCATATTAAACCTCTACAATATCGTCTCAATATATTTTCTCTAATTCAACCATAGTTTCCTTTTTGCGCGATCTCTTTTAATCTCCATTCCTAGAATGAAGTTAGCAACACCGAGATCCTTCATGTCAAATTTGGAGGATAGTTGTGATTTCACCTCCATGATAACATCCATGTTATTTCTTACCAGCAACATATCATCAACATAAAACACTACATAAATTAATTGATTACCAACCTACTTGGAATATACACAGTGATCAACCCTGCTTCTCACAAATCCCAATCCAAGGATGTATGTGTCAAACTTTTGGTACCACGTCCTAGGTGATTGCTTCAAACCATATAGTGACTTGTTTAGCTTACAGGCCAACTCTTTCATTCCCTTCACTACAAATCCTTCTGACTACTTCATGTAGATTTCTTCTTCTAGATCCCCATGTAGGAATGTTGTCTTCACATCCATCTATTCCACTTCAATATCAAAAGAAGTAGCAATAGATAAAAGAAATCTAATAGAATTTAACTTTGCAACATGAGAAAAAATCTCACCAAAGTCAATTCCCTCTACCTGGGAATAAGCTTTTGCTACTAACTGAGCTTTGTATTTCTCCACTTTTCCTTCTGCATTAAACTTCTTCTTAAAAAACCATTTTCTACCAACAGATTTTTTTCCAGCTGGAAAATCAACTATATCCCATGCCTCATTCTTATCCAAGGCATCCATTTCTTCAATCATGGCCTTATTCTAGAGTTTACTATCCTCTAAATTCATTGTTTCACTGATAGTTCTGGGATCATCATCAGTAATAGATAAAACAAAATTATAATGAAAATCAAGTGGATTATACCTTTCTGGTTGCCTTCTTTCCCTCACTGATCTCCTCAATACTGGGGTATGAGGTTCTTCTTCTTCTTCTTCATCTTCTTCAGATGATTCAGATCTTGCATCATCCAAATCAAACTCTATTTTATCAGGTTCTTCTGGCCTTGGTAGGTGTTGTGGGGTATTCCACCCTACGGACTAACAAGCTAGGGTTTTGAGCTTGTACACAGATCATGACCCTTAAGACGTAACTTTTGACCTTCTACCCAAAAATCTCAACCCCTTTTCTCTTGCAAACATGGGAAGAATCGACTCACCTTTTTAACGATGATTGAAGTAGATCCTCCGTTGAGCCTTCTATTTCCTCCCTGTTGCTGCCCCTTCCACAAAGCTTCCTGCAATCAAGGTAAGACTACACATGCATACAACTGATCTACTAGAGGGTTAGAAGTAAAACATAAATCAAATAACATAGATGAGATTCATGTACTTGGGACGGGAAAATCATCTTTTTCATTAGTCTCAAAATGAATCACTTACAATGAGTTCTGAGACTGGCCACCGTTCTTCGATCCTAATCCTGGGCTCCTCCTCTTGTTTTGTCCTCCAACTGTTGTAGCATGAAGTTCTCCTGAAGCTTGAGGCAAAGCTAAAGGGTTGGGACAATAATGGACTTGGCAATTTGGCAGAGTTTCTTTGCTATGATTTTTTC